>JABMBR010011332.1:0-40119 GCA_018881525.1 Meteorus sp. PSUC_FEM 10030008 | reverse complement strand
GGGGGGGGGGGGGGGGTGATTTTCATGTTGCACTTGTGAATTCATACAGTGGACAGTTTTTCGTACGATTTTTTAGTTATTCTCAAATTTAAAATGATCAGTAGATGTGAGGATGAATTTTTGCATAATTGAGAAATGTAAAAAGAATTTCTTCAGCAATTTTTACGCTCTTCGTATTTTTAGATCGGAGCTTCAATGTCGACATGATGATTTTAAATACTTTTCTTTAGCGATTGCTGAATTTTACAAAATTGAATCCGAACCTTGAGATTGTATTTTCGAATGGAGAATTTTCAATTTGTACGATCTGAAAATGATTAGATTTATCGAGTATCCGATTGAATGAATAATTTTTTATTCAAAAGAGTAAAATCGAACGATAGAATGAAAGAACATGCTTGATAATTATATGTTGTCAAGAAATCTAAGCATTTTAAATTTTTAGTTAGAACCGAATGTGAAATCTTGAACAGAGTTGTTTCAATATCTGGATTAAATCAGGAATTATTTCGGTAAGTCAACATTCTCTTCCATTCAAACGTCAATGTCCAACTCGACATTGAAGACCAATCCAAATAATTCGAATCTCAGACATATTTAAATAAATGTGCAGATCTCGCACAGTTGACCGTCTCTGAAAGACATGGAAAATCCCGTAACAATTCCCACCGTAATGGTTGAAAAAAGGGGTTTTTGATGGATGATTTGTCCCCATAGATAGTCCAGCTGCTCACCAATATGCAGATGCTCCAAATGCATATAATACACAAGTATGAAATAGAAAACCCTCGCCCACACTCAAAAAAGATATCACAGAATCCAAATTGATCATACCGAAAATAGAAATTTCAAAATAACATGAAACTCCCCATGTAATCATTCAGTATTTTCCATAACGAATCATCCAAATGATTTCTCCAACTGAAATATATTTTTGGTTGTTTACTAAATCCACTCGAAAACATTGCAAATGTCTTCTCAAAATCCTTCAAATTATTTCAAATGATAATGAAGTTTGATATTCCTCATTTTACCAGGATAACGAAATTTCTGGAATAATTTCTGAAACGTGTCTGGACGAATCGTAGAAGAAATTTAAAAACCGTTGCATTCACCTCAAAGAACTCAACCACTTACATATACCTTTAAACTTTGAAAGTAAGCACCAGCTGTTCACTCCCACTCTTTTTTTCGTTCTTCCTCATCGTCCTCCTCTCAGGATCCTGTTGCTATCTCGAAAGACTATCGCGCAAGAGACGATTTGGGATGTAGAGGTTTCTCTTGAGAGCTGATGGTAAAGTGTATTAACCATACATGTACACACACGTATACATATTCACTCAATTATAGATGTTATAGTTCGCTCTTTCTCTCAGTAAGGCAGCTGGATCCTGGAGGATCTCGTAAAATACTCTGTCACGCCCCACGCTTCTCGTCTTCTCGTTTTTATATACACATAACCTAATACACCTACACTCACGCCGCAACCTCAATATCTATGTATACAATACGAGCACCATTTCGTTCGTGGGGGAGTACCTTCATACGCTATATATATACACTTTTATCAGTTTTCTCGTCTCGCTTTTGCTTTATTTCTGCATCGTCGCCAGATGCTTTATAATTAAAAACGTGAGAACGTCAATTTTATTCCCCTCATTACGTGAATTAACTTGGAAAGTAACAAAAAATAACCAAATGTTAGTCTGAATGGAAATCGAAAATTAAGAAAAAAATATTCGTCCATATGGTTCGATTTTATCGAATCTTTGTAAGAAATTGCGAAAGATTTGATGTTTGTTATATTCATATTTGACATTGGAAATTCTGTTATGATGTCACTGTTAGTCGATGATGATTTTTAATTATGACGATTTCAAGTCTTGTCACTTGAAGATTCTCAAGAATTCCTACCCTCTTCCGTATGAATTATTTTCGCTTTGTCAATTCATTGTGTATGAATATTGATTGAGAAGAAGGAAATATTTGTTCGAGTAGCAGTATCTTTCACACAGAGTGAATATTTTACATAAAAAACATCTCTGTATCTGTATAGAGAGAGATTTGCCAAAAAAGAAAAAAAATCTGTATCGAAATGTTTCCACGAAGAACAAACGTGTTTGTACATGCAAGCAATTATTTTTGCGAAATATTGGTCAGGTGGTTGAATATGGGTGTGTATGTGTGTGTCCTTGATCGACATATGAATAAATTTATGATGAGGATAAAGAGGAAGGGAAATAAGAAGGAGACAAAGTAACAGTAATGATTTATGGTAGAGATATATTTCCTGCGCATTTATCGTTGCAACGCGCGCACATCATAAGAATTTTGTAAGCTACATTGCAAGAAGTTATATTGGATGTAACGGCCGTTGATGCTCGATCTCTTTTCCTTCACTTGGTTGATATATATTCATATAGATATATGCATGCAGTGCTCCTTCGAAAGTGGCAGGTGCGAGTAGACTGCTCCTCCGGCCAGACTTCATTAAACGCAATCCCATCTGCGCGTCGTCCTCGTGTTTCCAAGACGCCATAGCACTAGCATTATACTGCGGTCAGCATTCCTACACTGTAGGGATAAGAATAAGAGGAAAAGGAAGAGGAAGAGGAAGAGAACAAAACAGAAATGAAGAAGCAGGATGGAGAAGAGTCGCTCTTGACTACTACGACGACAACCACGATGAGGAAGAACAAGACGGATGAAGGGAAAAAAAAGAGGGAAAAAACCATGAGAGAACGAGGATAAAAAGGCACACGTGCATCTCTTCCATGTATACACATTTATGTGTTATACGTATGTGTTTTTTTTTCTTTTTTGATTTGTTAGTTTCATTTTTGAACGGTTGGAATTGTGTATGGAAATAAATTGACTGCCATTTTTATCTCAGATGATGCGTTGGAGGCTTTAGTTTTATGGTTTTATGGAGAATGCAGTGGATTTTGTATGATGATCGAGAGTGTGATGGCTGTAATGTAATTGTGAGGAATTATTTTGAAGAATTGTATGGAGGACTTATGTAAGTTTGACGGAGTGCTGAGAGTAATTGGTTAAAAATGAATGAGATCATTTCTAGGAATTTGTTGTCTTTGATGTGACGATTCTATAGATGTTTTTGATACTTTGGAGATGTTTTATTACGTAATTAAAGAAGTAGAAACGGTTTTTTTTTGTTTGGCAGTCGTATCGTGTTCACATGTGGGAGTGGAGAGATTTGAAACACGATTTTCTTCATCGGCGTGTCGTATAACATCCAGAGTTTTAGTTCAAGTCAGATGTTGTTGAGGAGTTTTGTTTTGATTATTGAATTATGCAATGCACAAACTAAAATCGACTTGGAGATCTGCGTGGACTTTGATATTATTCTCTCGCTTAATGTAACGAGAAAATTTTCATATAAATCACAACTTTCCTCAATTGCATCACCATTTCCTCACTTCACCAAGGTTGCACTGGGTTACTTGCAACCCAGATTAAATTAACCAAAATTAAATTAGTTCTCAACCAAAATTAAATTATTTTTCACCAGGAAGAATTTTCTCAGAGTTAGTCCTTGAAATTCACAGTATACATTCACATCACAGTTTCTAATAACAAAAGCCGGCGGAAGAAATACTGCCGCTCCAAAGGAAAACAATATATACATGAACGAACTGCGGATGATCACATATTGGAGAAACATTTCTCAGAACGTGTCAGAACGTGTCGCGTGGCCAACCGCCATCCGAACGCGTGCCACACAACCTTCAGCTGCACACACCGTGTATATATTTGATCTTTGAATACCGCCCCCGCAATCTCTTGTACACACAAAAATATTACGAAATATATTCAGGTATACAGTCGAATTTAAAAACTTGAATATCATCTTGAATTTTTTCGTAAATAAAAATTGAATCAATATCACAAATAAAAATATTTCGATATGAAAATTTTTTCTTCTCTCGTACTTGTGATTGTAAGACCTGTTGTGAAATAAATTTCATACACTTTGCACTCTGAAATTCTTCACACACACCTAACCTTTCCCATGAACTTGACGCCCTAGCAACAACACATCATCGTTGTATAGAAACAAGTCTTCTTTTTTCATATATTTATGTTGTATATATGCACATATATATTTTTCATCAGAGTGAATTTCTGCGGGAGTCGTTTATTGTTGGTACGACGAATAGTATTAGTGTGTGGCTTTTAAAATTTAAAGGGATCTGTTTGAAATTGCCTTGTCTGTCGACTGGTGCATAAGACACGAACAGCTGACGAGGCACCTTCATGGACAAAAAAAAGGGACCACCATTCAGGTACACACGTATATGTGTTGTAATATAAATGAAGCAAAATGTGCACCTTTCAAAAATTTTTCGTTGCAGGGCTTTTGACGAACCCACTTCCACATTTTCGGCTTTTTTTAAAGTCCGGATGAAAGTCGTCTGGTAAATTTTGGCAGTTTTTTCAGAGTTCTTTATTCGAACAATTTCAATGTCGATTAAATTCATCAAAAATATTTGTGCAAAATTTCCATTGGGTTATCGATTTTGGCATGAAAATATCTAGAGCGATTTTTCAATTGTAAAAACATGACAGAAAATTCGTAGAGAAAGTTTTGATATCATTTGCATTAGCGTCAATGAGTAAAAAGCACAGCAGGAATTTGCAGAAATTATATACAGCCATTACTGTACCCTCCATTTATACGACCCCCATAGGGTTTTGTTAAAACATTCAGGAATATATATTGTGACTCGGATGTGGCGTGTGCAACAGCTGAGGGATGATCACAGGGTAGAACGAGTCACAGGTAAATTTAATTTTTGTGTGGGAATTTTTTTTTTTTAGCATCTTCTGTTCCACCGCACCTTCCGTACACGTTAATTCTGGAACGATTTGTGAATAGTTCTGATGCTACTTATACATTATTTAGTGATACATAAATTGTTATTGATTGGTTGTGAATTGGTAAGCGCCAGAATTCTTCAAACAAAACAACACAGGGTAGAACGTGGAATGTTAATGTGAGCTAAGTACAACAGAAATGAACAAGTAGAGAGAAAAAATCGGAAAGATAAATTGGAGTCTCAAATTTTTCTTTCTATTTATTTATGAGTGATAATAACAGTTGTATAGTTCTGTGACTTCCTTCATGTTCAATAAATGATACTAAATAGTTAACGTGAGTTTGTAAATAAATGTACAGAATTGTATCGGATAATTTAAAGTTGTCAGTAGTACAGACATGTCAGAGTATTTATATGAATTTGAGTGAAAAATAATTCCAGGTGTGTGAATTGATTTATTTATAACACAATATTCATTTTTCTGAGAGATTAGCGCATGATTTTCTTGAAGTTTCACTGTTGATGTGAAAGGTTTTTCAAATTGACATTTACCTGGATTTTCTTTTGACTTTATTTAGTGTAGGTGAAGAAATGGACTGCATACACATCTTTCTCCAGGTATATTCTTGACCTTTCTGTATTAGGCAGCGGTTGCCATTTATTTTTAAAGTTAATTCAATAATTTATTCATTGCTCAATGACGAAATTTTCATATTTATAGATACAGAAATTCAATTATATCAACAGGCCAGTTTTAATACTAGTGAAAATTTAGAATTCATTTTTGTTTAACAATGAAAGCTTTCAACAAATCGTTGCACAATACTCCTTGGAATAATAATTCGCAGTCAGTTCCATTCTTAATTTTCATCTCAATTTTTTGTATATTAATTCACTCATTTTGTATTCTTCAATGGAAAAAAATTTATGTTTGAACTTCTTTGCTTTGTCAAATTTTTATTTCTTCATAGGGACGCATTGAAATATTTTTCATCATACAGGAAGTTTTTAGGGATGTTATAAGAAAACTCTATCAGCAAATGTATTGTTTGAACAGATTTATTTGTATTTGGTCAGGCAGCGTATGCACATGGTGAAGATATAGAGAATATAGAAGGAGATATATATGTCTCGTTTTTATTTCCCTTTTAACTTTGTTATTTTCAACACGTGGGTACAGAGAGGCGAATGTTCACGCGTTTCACCCGCTGATTAAATGTTTAACGTGCAAATTTGCACGGTTTTTATTTTATTACATTCCTTAAACAAAAAATTAGCTTCATATTTTACTACCTAAAATTTTCTGGTACCATCGGTTATCACTGTTGAACACCAACAATTTTTCTCAGTTCTTCAGATCGTCTCTCTTTTTTTACTTCTCAATTATTTATTTATGTCAGAAAAAATATGAGTCATCACGTGAATTATTTTCATTTTTATATTCACAATTGTATATGAAGATATTTTAATTGGATGTGATAATCGACAATTATTATTTGTCGGTTTGGAGGGAGATGAGAAATGTATGAACTTTAAACATTTCCGGTAGTGTGCCATATTGAGCTCAATGTGGTAACAAAAATTGAAGTAATAAAGCTGAGAATTATTGTGATAATAAATTGATAATAAAAATAGATGCCATTTTCATGGCACAATTTTTATCATGATCCATATATTCAATAACGAACATGATTGATCAGTCGATTTGTCATTCAGTGGGAGGAACTTTGAATGATTGAATATTTAAATGAATTAAAAATCCACTTTCAGAATCATAAATAATCGACATTTATTTGAATTTTCTGGATTACAGACCTGAATATTTCTTTGGAAAATGGTTTGCACAAAGTGAAGGGTGAGGGTCTCGAATAAATTGTCATTATTCATGATTTTCTATTATCCTCCAGCAGAAACTGATTCGTTCAGTCATTTTCCCATGCAGAACTGGATAAAATCATTTACTACTGCTCACGTCTATAGAAATAGTCAATGAAGCATAAATTTTATGGCTTGAGGGTTATTTGTGGCTAATTATTGTGTGAGAATCTTTTACGATTTTTCGATTTTCACAACACTCAGTTATATATTGGTTCCCACAATAAATATTACAGAAATTTACCCGAACAGGTAACAAACGATCGATATACAAAATATATACAAAAACCACATTACTTTGTGTTTACACATTTGGAACCCCCGCAAACAATTGGACTCATCTATTTTAATTATAACGAGGTGAATCGCAGTAACATCTGCTTTGTGATATGATACGTCCAGGTGTTAAACGAAGGGTGTGTCAGTAACTCCCTCATAACCATAAACAATCTATGACATTTGAATATTTATTTGAAAACAAAAGTATTAATAATGAATGAATAAATTATCTCTGGAAAAATAATTTTATGCCCTTACAACAAAAACTATCGAATAAATTGTGACAATTCCCATGACGTAAATTTTCCGTTGGGTTTCGTTTATCAACAGGGTGGATTGAGACTCAAAAAGTAAAGTGGGAATGGATTGGTAATTAATATGGGGTTGTTTATTTGTAGGGGGCATCTATGTGAGTGTTTATAGTTCAAACTTTCGCACGATGATCGAGACAGATGACGACGATAAACGTTTAAGTTTACTTTCTAACAGGGTAATTGCAGGGTGGGCGTATCCGTGACGAGTTCGTGCTTGCAGAGGCGAAGGGAAATGTGTAGGGATACATTTATACCATACACACTAAATTCCGTTTCGTTCATATACAACGAAATTGTTTTTTCTTCCTGTTCATATTGTTTCCCAACGCCATATGTATTTATACATTGTGGATTTTTTTTTGTGATCATGATACGGAAAAAAAATATTTTACATTCCGGAATAATTACATTGTCCGATTATTTTAGAGGAATATAAAAATGAAGGAATAATACCTTCATCACTTTCCAACAATAATATTCATCTTTATTACAGAAACTTTTTGACAGGTTCAGTAATTTTTCGCTTTGTCTAAACCTACTCACATTGAACATTTTAATTAATCAAAAATATTTAGGATTTACTTAAATTATTCGTAAAATAAATTCTGTTCATTCTAAAGTGAATATAGCATAGTATTAAGTAATATACAACATATAGTTACTCAATTATTGTTTCCATTTCATTTTCTTATAATATCAAGCAACCATATGAGTATTTTAACATTCATTACATCAATTGATAAATACTGTCATGCACTTTATACAGTAAATTCGACCCGTCGAATTTTTATAAATGTATAGATATTTATAAATATACATAACATTCATTTTCATTTCGATTAATTATTCAAGTGCTTCTTTTACCCAAGCACAAAATCAATATGAAAGTTATTTATAAATCCGAAATTCACTGATGATCAGACGCCACTTCATTTCATACTTCAACTCGTTATTTTGCATAATCATGCAGCGTTATAAAAATATTTTTCACGGTAGTTGTGATGATTTGAATGATTTCCTGTTTCTTCTTCCGATCACGTAGAGAAGAACGCATATCAAAAGTAAAGCTACTCCAAGTGCTGCCAAAATGTAAGAGGCTATTCCACTTTTGACATCACATAGATGCACTGCGAATAAAATATTTACAGATCAATCAAGTTTTTTATTTTGAGAAGGGATTCATAATCATAAAAATAATCATCATCGTTATTTTACTGATAATGATGATCTACTCACCAATTTTGGAAGATACATCTTTGTCGGTATTGAAAATGATGAGTGACACATCAGTCATAGAGATAAGAATATCTGTTGCATTAACAATTTTTCCAGTGCTGCATTCATGCTCACCTTTCATCGCTTCCATTTCGAATAATTTTAAATTGTTTGTGGTATTTCTGATTATCATTTTGTCTAAAAGGAAAAAAGAACGGATGTGTTAGAGAGTGTTAATGACAACTCATTAACCCGAGCGATGAATCATGATTGCAATGTTTACCTGCGGCATTTGGAAAATTATGCTCATCAAGATATATTTTCACTTTGATACGATCAACCGCAGCAGTTATACCATCGTTTACAAAATAGAAAATGATTTCATTGGTATTTTGGTTATCATCGTCATTTGCTGCTCGAATCGATCGTTTCGTTTTGTTGACAGATGTAGGTGGCTCTTGCCAATTCAATATCAGTTGTGAATATTCATCACCGCATACACCGCTGCTCTTTGCCGTTGACGGAATACTGAGAAAAACATTCGATGCCTGTAAAAAAAAGAAATGTGTGGAATAATAAATAAATAATTCTACAATAAATGTATTTTTTTTATATGACGAATATCATAACCGAGAAAAGTAAAGTAATAAATCGTACAAGCAATATGACATTAATAAAATATTATTTGTAAACGTACATTCACGCATGTTTATATTTGCCAACGGCGGCGGATAATATGAATTTATTGAATATACTCAAAGCAATGAATCAGAAAAAAATTATTATTGAAACTTACTGTTTTATCTGTCTTGTTGTATGTTATTGTTAGATCAATCGTCATGTTAGCCATAATACAAGAGATATCTGTCGTTTCATTCTTCACTACAAATTTATATGACTTTTCTGGTTTTTCACTTGATGAATTAGTTGAAGCACTCGAATTCTCAGAAATACTAGTTAGACCAGAACCTGCTATTGAACTACTTGGGAATGGTGAAGTTGAAGCAGTCACGTCAACTGCTGATGATGCAGAACTTCCAGAAGTTGCATTCAACTTTTCAGTTGAAGATGATTCCGTACTGCTTATCACTGGAGTTGTGGAACTTACACTATTTGTTGTTCCAGCAGAACTGCTCATTGACGTAGTAGCTGTACTCTTGTCAGAGTCCATTGTAGCGTTGTTAGATTTCGTTGAATTCTGTGTGGTGTTAGTAGAATTTACGATTGGTGTCGTAGCACTAGAAGTGGATTCAGATTTTCCCGTTGAAGTAGACACTTCAGGAGTTGTCGAACTAGTTGCATCATGAGAAGTGGAGTTTGTGTCTGAAGTTGTCGTTGAACTACCTCCAGATATTGATTGTGATCCGTTTTTAGTTGTGACCTTTTCAGCTTTGCTATCAGCGAGATCGACTTTTCCACTTGAACTCTTCGTTGAGCTACTCGACTCCGTTGATGATCCACTCGATGCAGTGCTCGAAGAGTTATCAGGAGAAGTTGAACCATAACCAGTTGATTCTGAACTAGCGATGGAAGTTGCATGATTTGACGACGTAGAGCCTTCCGATGATTTTGTTGGAGTTCCAGTTGACTCTAATCCCTCTGCAGAAGTGGTACTCCAAAATTTAGTACTGCCACTGGAGCTCCAAGGGGTTGAAGATGCACTTGAGGTCGATGTTCCGGTGCTTTCACTGCTACCATAAGATTCAGTGCTGCCCAGATGCGATGTGGAAGAGTTCCCTGTTGTTGGTTCGCCTGTTGTATGGCTTGTTCCATTTGAACTCGCTGTTGTTTCTGTGGAATTGACTGATCCTGTCAATCCAGAAGTACCTGTTGAGTTTGTATTGTGAGTGGACAAATTCGTCCCTTCGCTACTTTCAGAACTTCCGTGCGGTCCAGATGAAGTTACTGATGTGTCACTTGAACCACGAGACGACGCTAATGAAGCTTCTGTACTGTGTTCCGTACTGGATAAAGTGGCTGTTGATGAGAATGTACTACCTTGTTTGGCTGATGAAGCTGTCAATCCGTGATTGTTACTCTTAGATGATTCGGTCGAAGATTCAGTAGCATTACCATTGAGTGAAGTTGCCCATGAACTTTCTGTACCATTATTCGTGTGTGGAGTTGCGTCAGTGCTATTTTTCGTGCTGGATGAGTCAGAAGTTGTTCCTTCACTGCTGTTCAAAGTGGGTAGAGTCGATAACGAACTCTCTGTACTTTCGTGCGTTCCGAATGGGGTCGTTGATGATGCATCTGAACCATGTGAATGAGCTGATGAAGTTCCTGTAGTATCAGCAGTACTAGTAGAAGCTGCCGCTGAAGTTGTCATGCTACTTTGTTTGGCAGATGACGCTGTTGACCCGTGACTGGTACTCTTGGACGATCCATTCGTAGAATCAGTACCATTTGTATCGAATGAAATTGCCCATGAACTTTCTGTACTGTTATTCACATGGGGTGTTGCTTCGGTACTGTTGTTTGTACTAGATGAATCCGATGTAGTCGTTTCTTTGCTGCTGTTTGAGGCGGATGACGTCGACAATGAACTTTCAGTAGTTTCATGAGAACCGGATGGCATTGTTGATGTTGCAATTGAACCATGCGAATCAGATGATGATATTTCTGTGCTATCAGCAGTGCTAGTTGAAGCTGCTGTTGAAGTTGTAATGCTACTGTATTTAGCGGATGATGCTGTTGATCCCCTACTGCCACTTCCAGAAGGTTCGGTCGTAGATTCCGTACTATTAACTCTGGACGAAGTTCCTAATGAACTTTCCGTACTATTATGTGTGTTGGATGTCGCTTCAGTGCTGTTTTTCGTGCTATGTAAATCAGAAGCTGTAGTTCCTTTACTGCTGTTTATACTCGATGTTATTGCTGGTGGAATTTCAGTAGTTTCGTATGATCCAAATGGGGTTGTTGATGGCACATTTGATCCGTGCGAATAAGCTGATGACGCTTCTATGCCATCAGCAGTGCCAGTAGAAGCCGATGCCGAAGTTATCATACTACTATGTTTGGCGGATGAAGCAGTTAAACCGTTGCTGGTACTTTTAGATGATTCCGTTGTAGAATGAGTACCATTGACATCAGATGAAGTTGCTAATGAACTTTCTGTACTATTATCTGCATCATGTGTCGTTCCTGAGCTTTTATTTGTGCTATGGGAAGTGGGAAGTAAAGTTCCCTCACTACTGTGAGTACCAGATGATACTTCTGATAAGCTTGCTGTACTATTTTCTGCCTCAGTTGTCCCAGTGCTGCTATTCGTATGGGATGATGTTGAAAATGAGCTCTCGGTAGTTTCGTTTATTTCGAATGAGGATGCTGTCGCATCTGAACCGTGTGGATGAGCTGATGCAGAGTCTGAACTATGAGAAGAACTAGTTAAAGCTGCAGCTGAAGATGTCAAACTATGTTGTTTGGCAGATGATGCTGCTGATACGCTGCTGCTGCTGTTACTCTTAGATGATTCGGTCGTAGATTCCGTTCCATTAACATTGGAGGAGGATATTGATGAACTTTCCGTACTGTTATCTGCGTTGTGTGTTGTGCCACCGCTTTTGATTGTGCTGAATTCATCAGATAATGTGGTCCATTTGCTGCTTCCCATACCAGAGGTTGCTGATGAACTCTCAGTACTGTCGTATGTACTGGATATGTGTTCAGGTGCTGTAGTCGAACCATGTGAATGAGTCGAAGACATTTCAGTACTATCAACAGTACTAGTTGAAGTTGCTGATGAAAACGCGATGCTACCGAATTTGGCAGAAGTGGCCGTTAATCCGTTGTCGGTATTCTTGGATGATCCAGTTGTGGAATCACTATCGTGTACTGTTGAATATTCGGAAGGATTCGTCGAGTCTGTTGTTCCATCTGGATGAATAGATTCATCATGGCTCTTCGTAGAATTGTTAGATCCAGTCGTGGCGCCAGAATGACCAAACTTCGTTGTTGATGTGAAATATTCTTCTGTGGATGTTTCAGAGGGGTTGTAAGTCGATCCAGTTGAATGGCCAGAATGAGTTCTCTCAGTTGAATCGTATTTAGACGTAGTGTCGGATGAAGTTTTGGTAAACATTGTTGTGTCTTCGGTAGAATTTTCTGCTGATGTTATTTCACTCGATTCAGTCATTGGAGATGTTGCTGTGGCATTTTCTAACTTTTCTGTAGAATGATCACTTTTTGAGACAGAATTAGATTCAGTTTTCCATGATGAGTTTTTTCCACTGCCAAGTGTTGATGATTTCCCTGCGCTATTCGAGGACTCAGTCGTTGTTGCTTCAAGTGGGGTGGATGAACCTTGATCTTCTAGTGATATAACACCAAGATCGGACTGAGATGTGGAACCGTCCAATCCATTCCCACTTGTCGTCTTTGAAGTTACTACATGAATGAGATAATAAATATTACACAAGATAAAAAAAATGAGGCCAAACATAAATTCATAGAGAGATAAATCATAAGGAAACTTTATGATTTTCGACAAATTTGTCCTTTCGAATTAGTTTTATACACATAATCATCGAGTTGACTGTAACAAGATAACAACTTCAACCTCATCCGTCCTCACCAAACAATTGGAAGGGAAAAGAAAGGAATAGGATCATTATGATTATTTTTCCATTATAGTAAAACGAATAGAAAGAACAGTCTGCGCTCATTATTCTCATTTCTTTCGCATGGGTGTGGCGATTCCTGGATCCAGCAAAAACCAACGTCGCAGATACTTTGTAAACTTTTTTTTATGTGAGAAAAGAAGATAATTGCTGCATCATTTTATTATAAATTCAAATAATAAAAAAAAATTTCAGTCAATTCTCACCTTCGATTATAAGAACTAAAAGTAAAAATGCAAAACCTTGTACAAGCCGCATTGTTCACCAAACAAAATATTTATAAACAAAAAATTGTGTCAATTTTTATGACTTAACACTTCATCACACCACAAATTGCTTTATTAAATATTCAGTTGAACTGTTTCTCAATTTAAAATAAAAATGAAGAAAGAAGAAACTGATGTAAATATGAACACTTGAGTCTTGCACGTATGTCAACAACTGTGCATTGAAAAAAAAAAACTTTTGGCAAAATTAATACAATTTTAAGTTGCGTGTGTGCGTTTTGGCAGTTGTGAAAAAACTGAAAATGATCCGTACGAAGCAATGCGACGTTATTGAAGAACACCGCCACGATAATACCCAATATCATATACACCGGCCCCACCACTAACTCAATCAACACGTCTTCTGTTTTCAGCACGTCGATCTGAGTGTCGTTAAAATTCAAAACCTCATATAAAACTCGACTATTGTTTCTTCATTTCAAGATAGGCAAACTCACGCACACACTATTTTCCCTTCATTCTCTACCCCTCTCCTCATTTTCCTTTTTTTCCATTTCATTATCTACACACTTATTTCTCTAGGTCTAAGCTCAAATGTTTTGACGACGATACCAATTAATTTTCGAAATTTCTCTTCGTTCTCATTACCTAATTCTTATTAACATTTGTGTGATAAGATGGACATTGACTCACGCGGAAATTTATTTTAGAAATTTTATGGATATCAAACTTTTTTTTTGTCCACTCGTTGAAGAAATTCCGGTGATTCTTGCTCATGTTATCGGTGTATTACGGAATGTGAGTAATATATGTATCGATATCTTGTACAAATCAACAGCAAAATTGTTTCCAACCATGAGTGATTATGGGAAAACATTTTAATGGGAAATAATTTGTTACAAACGTATCACACGAAATAAAAATACAACACAGAGAATTCACGATAATTAACAATTTTATTTGCATAGAATTTCTCGGAAATAAAATGGATAATATTGAGAAACAATAAAAATAATGTTTGTCACATCGAATATATTTATTCGAAACAGTTTGGAATAATAATTTTCGCTCGTAACTTTTTCGATGAATTTCATCAGGTGAAATTTGGTAGCAGGGTTTAATTTTACCCCCTATGTAGTCGACATGTTCATACATAAATACATGTGCATACATATTATTATGTGTGCACTGAGTGTGACATAAATCGGAAGTGGTTATACGCACTTAAAACCAAAGACAAACTTTTAACCGTGACGTACAGTGTTATTTCATATTTAATATTTCATTTTTTTTTTTTTTTTCGGTCATTGCAGGGTGGTTTGCCCACAAATTTATTGATATATCCAGCTGCTCGACCGTTATTATATAAAATTCCCCGGACCAATAATTCCATAAGTTAATTTTCATTTCCACCGGTCCCTCACAATTTCATGTTCATTTTCCCCCTTTTCTTATTAATTTTCATAAATACCAAAAATTTAGAGGAAATATTGTTCCGGTTATTTCTGGTTGTGACCGTAAGACACTACGGTTTCTTTTATTTATTTACTTATTCACTTACGTATTAAAATCAATATTTTTTAATGACGATTTCGGGATTCCACGAGCTGTATGAATTATAAATTCGCAAACTTTTTCAATATGCATCGATATCGTTGGATGAAGGCTGAGAAGGACAAAATAATAAAAATGTGATTGATGAAAATGACTGCGATGTCATTCGTCAATGATACATTACCACAACATTGTCATTGATATATAAATGTGCAAATTCTCATACCTCTTCAATGTGAATTCTTCCGAATCATGTGATAACCAGACACGCAAACTTTATCATTGAATTATTGTCATTATTATTGCAACGGATTTTCGGTAATTTTTTTTTAATCAAAAATAGAAATCATTAAATACAAGAAAATATCTACAATAATGAATAATAAATAAAGATTAACAATTATTGCAACTTAATATTTACTTATTTGTCTTATTACAATTTAATCATACAATAATAACAAAATATTTTCCTGCTATTTGTATTGTATCAAAGAGTATTCATCAAGAAAAATATTAATTTAACGATTGAAATGAAAATAAACTTCGTTGTTAGTTCAAGTGAAAAATTTCTTGATTCTGTTTGAGATAAAAAAAAATGCCACAATCACAATTTCATCAATTTATCACGTCAGAAAAAAAATAAAAAAAGTTCAAGATTGTTTATGAAAAACTTTTTTATCCTCAATCACAAAGTGCAATTCTCAAAAATTTATAAATAATTTTTCTCTCCTCACTCACTCTGATAAAAAAATTCATCCAAATATTCTGCGAACGATTTTACCAATACACCGATGACAATATAAATTCTACGACCTTAATTTACAGTGAGCTGTCATCGCTGTTGGGGTGCTCGTTATTCACAAACTTCAAATAACATCAGTACCAGTTGATGTCAATGGAAAAATACCAGGTGATGAGTTTGTGCCATGTGTTGAATCATTCACGAGAAAAGAATTGAAAGTAAATATGTTACTTTGCTAATATTTGAAACAACTTTATCCAAATATATCTCAAATAACAATAAACTAAATAAACAAAAGTGAAGTTTCACATTGCGATAATCATCGACAAGTTCGCGCATTGATTCAACTGATGATTTCAATCCCAGATGATTTTTACTTTGTGTACAAAAAAAAAGAAAATAAACTGCCCGATTTGACCATCTGCAGATGCTTTGGTGTGTACGATACATTGAGTCATAACATCGACAACCCTTCCTTTAAATTTCACGGACCAGTGGTTAGCCACAATAGATCCAATGCGATTTCATCTGTACATGCGTATAAAAATACGTGTATAAAACATTCTTTGATTGTGCATGCCACGAGCTGACATTTACGATGTTTATCACACGTTACATTCATGATGATGGCTGTGAAGATTTATAATAAAATTCTAAATACGTCTCGTGCCAATTTAAATTCCTTCATGTGAAAATATGAAAATATATTTTTCAACCAACAATTCATAAAAGATTGATCAACAGATATTTACGACGAACCATCTAGAAAAAATTGTGAAATTCCACTTTATTAATCCATTTCCAACAATATTTCAGTCAAATACACAAAAACTTTTTAACCACAACTGGAAAACTTGTAAATTCTTGAATAAAAATATCTATTGAACTTTCAACAACTCTACAATTTCATAATGTTTCAACTTTGAATAAATTTTTATTTACTATCACGAACGATTCACCAGAAAATTTTCCCCCATTGTAACGAAATTTGAGAACATACCCTACCATACGTAACTCGTCGTGACGATGAAGAAAAAAAAAAAAGTCGTGTCAAATTTCTCATGTGTGTCATCTGCTGCACGATGGCTCTCTGCTCTTGTAAGTTTGGCATCGATCAATCGAATAATCTACACCAGTGCGGATATATCGTGTTTCTCATTTTATTAAATAATATATTTATGTGTATATATAGTGTATGTGTACAGGATTATTTTGGACATTGTCAATGTGAGATATGTGCAAGTATGGACCGGTTACGAATGAGCATATAACACACATCTTTTGCCACTCATAAATCTAAATATTATTATTCATTACAAAAGTGTCTGGTGTGCAGGCGCATTCGATTAACTTATGCATTTTATTATCATGAACAATATGTGTATGTTGAACATTTATATTAATTTAAAGCTTCCGTAACGTGTGTCTGGATGATTGGTATTATTGTACTTAAAGTCGCGTTCGACATAAATAATAACACAGACACATTTATCATAATATACGTCAAACTGTTCATCAACGCTTTTAGACGAATGAAGGAAATAAAAATTATTCACTTATAAAAGTTTTCTTTTTCTATTTCAGTATCGATAAATCATTTTTTCCTATACATTTTCGGAGTATATCAGATTAATTTTTTCATTTTGCGAAATTAAAAAATTCAAGGAGTTTGTAAGTGATGAACTGACGCAGTTGATGGTAACATGAACAACAAATTATAATTGCAGATTGCAAATTATTGCAAATATTATTTGTTGAATGTGTTTAGTCATTTTGTAAAATATATAAATTTTGTATAATATTTATCACAATGTCAAATCACAAATCGTAATTAATCACCATTAATCAAATTTCAGGTACGAAAATTCAGCTATGTGCACATGAATAAATGATTTTTTTCCCTGATTCTGAGCCATATGTACATGAAATATCCGTTACTTATTAATTATGTATCCTACATTGATCCCCAAATAAAATAATCAAGCCATGAAAATGATAATATTTTCCTACACAACCCCCACGCGATTTCAAAATTTGAACATTCTAAATCTCGATAATTAATAATTTTCCCATGAGTAATATTCAATACCGGAAATGATTTAATTACAACTGGTGAAGTCACTGGTGCATTTCATATAAATACACCACAGTGTCTCTTAAAAATTAATTCCTAAATAACGAATAATGATATTGAGTTGAGGGGTGAGTAACAGGGTGGCTATGCAATCGCGACAAACCCTCGACACGATATAAAAAAAAAATTATATTCTCAGAAAGAAAATCACCTGCACCTTTGTATCTGAAGTTTTTTTTTCTCCTTTTTGTCTCAATTTACATATTCATGTATATAAAATTATCAACGCCTCAAGGCACTTGTTGAAACATGCCGCTAATGTGAGTATAACACAAATGATAAAAGAAGAAAAATATTTCTATTCGTTACGTAGACGCCGACGGCATTTGTATGATGATGAATGAAATCATGAAGCGTGTAATGACGATGATACACTTTGATCAATGATCTAATGTACTTTTTTATTTTGATTTTTTATCTCAACCGCATTCATCACCGCCGTACAATCTCTTATCTCACCCTTAAACACATTCAACAACTTCTAGAAATTGCGGTGAAAGAAGAAATGAATGATTAATTTCCATAAACGCGATTGGAATCAGGAAAAAATTTAACAAATTGTAGAGCGAAAGAATTTAAAAGTTTGACAATTATAAACAGTTTTGAATAATGATAATGCATGGTTATACATTCCATATTTTATATACAAGAAAAAATTTTGAATGTTATAAATTTTATGCAAAATTTATTGATTTAACAGTAATTTATATCTGATGATAAGAAGTTGGAAAATAGCAAGAATGATGAAAGAAGAAAAATAAATATATTTTGTTGAAATAAATTTTGAGAAAAGCCAAAAATACAATGAAGAAATTTTCATTTTTCATTGTAACATAAATTCGAATTTTTAATATATTTAATTATAAAATGTTTGCAATTATTGTTCTCTATTGTGCAATGCTTACATTATATTTTCTCCTTCAATTTTCCCTTAATTATCCCGTAATTCAATGCGTATAAGTGGATTCCCAAGAACTTAGCTCAACAACTTCCAAAGTGATGAGTCTGAAAATAAATAGTAATTCAAGACTTCTAAATTTCAATCAACGTTGGTGGTCGAGTGGGATAAAATGCTACATCTACCATCGATCGAAGATGTTATGAATTTGATTTCAGAACTGAACTGATATTTCTTAGAATATTTAAATCAACCAAGGAATAATTAACATGATTGAAATTCAAGAAGTTTGTGGAAAAATTTCACTCAATTCATATCCATCTAGAAAAAATAACAAAATAAGTAGCTAAAACATAATTAAAGTATATGAAAAATAATTAATCATCGTTTAAATATTCTGCCATCATTTTTATTCTCATGTTGAATATTATTAACATTATTTTTTGAAGCCTTGTTAATTTATGGTGATTGTGGGTTGCAATTCGTCGCATGATACACGAATATTCACAACTACTCAATATAAATGCGAATGCGGATGTGGTTTTTACCATGACTATTATGTGGCAACGGGGGTGGCACGGTTTGGTGAATATTCTCTAATAAATAATTTATACACTGGAATAGTAAGTTACAATTGAAATATATGTAGGGGTGAAAACCGATAGAAGAGGGTTGAACATATATAATTTAATTGTGAATAATGTAATATGGAAATTTCTTACATCTGTATTAGTATTTACCATTGCGTGGATGGCTGAAAATTGTGTAGTCAAGCTTTGTTCCTCTTCCTTATATACTACACAGTACAGACAAACTTCCGGAAATTATACTGGCAGTTTAACGACAAAAATCAAAACACTGATTATATCAACACAGGATAGAATTGAATCTAAAAAAAGAATTATTTGAACAGAGTGAAAGGAGAGATGATAATTAAATATTTACAATACAAATTAATCAATTGTTGAATGCACCTGAAATGCAATTCTTTTCAGCACAGAACAAACTGACGAGCAAAAACAATAAATGAAATTAAAAAAACATGATTTTTTCCAGTAAATATTCATCAGTTTCCTTACTGCGAATTCATATGTATGGTGTTACCATGTTATGCATTAGTAAACTGCGCCAAGAATGCAAATACAAAAAATATAATTGTTTCTCTCATTTCATTGTACATCTCAATTCACATTCACCGTCTAAAAACTGATTAACATAAAATTTCCGACAGTGGCAATTACTCGGGTGTTAATTCCGCTTTCTTGCACTTCACTTCGCTAATTTGTGTTTATTCCTTCACATTATCAATGTAAAAACAACCCAATGCAAAGGGAAAAAAGCTAGAAAAATAATAAAAGTATAGTTGCAATTGAAACAAGAGAATTGTAAATGATTAACATAGTCACTTAACCTTATAAATATTCATGAATTCATATTCGTGGATCGATGATTACAAAATTGCTATGTATCTTCATACAAACATTAAATTAATCTATTAAACCTAAACATATATAAATATACATAGTTAATTTCAATCTTATTAATTCATGCACAATATTTTGTAAGTACACGTGTTGATATGTTGCACGTTATTAAAAACACAACACGTAATTTACCACCTTGAAGCATTTATAACTATGAGAATTCACTCAAACGTTTCTAACAGTGTAAAATATTCATGCGTATAAAAAGAAACCAAGCAAAAACTTCACCTGCACTTATAGAAGTGCACTTCCTTTTTCCATTTCAACTAAAATATATTTACAACTATTTGTATCCTTATATGTAATAAATGAAAGAACTAACGAATGTGTTGAGTGTACAACTGCCAAAAATTTATGCCCCGTAAAAGTTCACGCTTGTTTGGAATAAAGAGAATAAATAAATGGCAGAGAATCAACAACAGTGTTCACCTTGTGAAAATAAAACGTCTCTATTTCTTTTTTTTTGTTTATGATGGATGCAATGAATACACTGTCCACTCTATTCCTGTGTTGGATTTTGTAGTGGAAATGTATACGTTTACGAATGAGAGAGAAGGAAGTGAAAATACGTTTGATACGTTGTGTACATTTCAATGGGTTGAAGAAAACAATATTTATAACGTACTTTCATATGCACCATTAGCTCCACGTTGGGGAGCATCGTGTTGAGACCCCCAGTTGTAATTTTGTATTGGGATAATTGTGTAAGAATCGTATATGAGAAAAGAAATTTATAATGGGTTCATGTGCGGAAGTTGTGCAAAGGATATGGGACATAAGCGTCATAAAAATGAGTGGCAACATCTTTTTGGCACTTTCCTGCGAACAGGGAGAGCACACATTGAGGATAGACAGGTTGGTTATGGTTCTTCTCAAATTGGGTGAACACATGTTAGTTATAATCAATTCTTGCAATATCGTGATATTTTTTTTGTTGAAATTCGACAATAAATGAACGTTCCTGGCTCTCATACAAAATCAGTAGAAAATAATAAATCAACAAAAAGATGGTAAAATGAAATTTGAATGATTGTTTTTTATTTCAGGATCGTCGATTCACTGTACGAATTTATATTAGTGCAACAATACAACAATTATATAAATAAAGTATAATTTCAACAAATGGATGGTGTTTCGCATATAGACAAAAGTGAATGTCTAACTTCATAACGCAACATTGACCTCATTAGTTCCATGCTGGGGGCACGAAGACCATATGGCTTCAATAATCGTTGTCTTTCGTGAATGATCCTTCTTCGTGAATTTCATATACATGTGTGTACAGGAGTGTATTTCCTTCATCGAATGCTATCGAATTTACGAAGAAATTCCAAACTGACCTCGTCGTAACGAACGATTAGTCAACAGCACTTTTAATGCTTCGTATGTATAAGGTAATTAATACTTTATTGTCTCGCCATCTTGACTATATAACGTATTTGACGCTTCCCTTTTTTCTTTTTTTTATTTTTTATATGAGAACATAAATTTTATTTACAGGTGAATCGAAAAACCCGAGAAACCTGACATTTCAAATCTGATTCGGATTCGTCCGTTTGGTTTCTTTCGTTTCAGAATGAAATTGGAAAAAAAAATGAACGGAAATCCTAAAATGACGGTTTGCCATGGAATACATGTGTATGTGTGTATAGATTGTGTGAAAAAAAACTGTGTATACAATAGACGCTATTGTCCAGTGTGAAATGCATGAAATAATGTGAGTATGTATGTGCACCTGCACTTTATGATCATTTTGAAGCGGAAGTGTACGTATATATACATATATACATACATTCATTATGTATGGACCTCATACACGTGCCTCAAGCGTGTCACACCTGTGTTCCATGCGCGAAACTTTGAATGGAATTAACATATTTGTAGAAATTTGTGAAACAAATAATTCATCTTCTAGGAGATTGAATATTTCTTGCGCACCTTATTCTCTCGAAATTCACGACTGAATAAAAGTTCACAATACAATTTTTGTTATCAATTATAGTTTTTTGAATTGTTCTGGAAGAATAAAAAGATACGAAAATATATTGGATTATTTATTGCTTAAATATTACCATTCTCAGTAATAATTGTCTCTGCAGAAATTTATAAAATATCAGTTAAAATTCATGCAATCACTAACATTCCATTTTAAGATTTGATAATTTATACTTTTTTTTTCTTCATTTCACTGACTGAAATTTCATTCGCATTTCAATAAATAAATTTGTATTTGACAGTAATACATGAAAACACTGTAAGCAATGTCATCTGCCATTGAAATTAGGAACAGAATAACAATAATGTTATATTCCATACAAAGGTAAGGTAGCCAGGGTATTGGAGATGTTACCATCAATTGGTAAGGCAGTGTCAGCACGAAATTCAATTGTGAATGAACTGCGAAAATGGTTCGTGAATTTCTCCTTGGAGAAGGTCATGCGAAACCGTGCGGAATTATCATTGAATATCGAATGAGATAATGGATGAAGAGGTTAAATCGACACACTAGAGTAACTTCGACATATTTCACATTTTTTATTTTCACCTTCAATAACAATGAGAATTTCTATTTATAATACAATTATATATCATAGCATCAAAAATACATTCAACATAGCGTTTTTCTTTCAGCTCAATCTTATAACGTCAGGTCACGATGATGACAATGGAAAACAAAAGAACGTAACATCTCATATATGTGACAATAATAATGAAAAAAAAACATGTTTACAACTAGTTTTACCTTGTGCACATTTTTTCGAAGCACAGTTAATATTATTTGCATTTATAATTTCGATATGATTTTTTATTTATTCTCTTTTTTTTCTCATTATTTAGTGCAATGATGATTGTATTTATTTATTTATCTATTTATTTATTCATTTAGATTTTTGGAATATTCTGATATAATGTCGAAATAATAAAACAGAACTGATATTGACACAACTTTTTTTTTCTGTATTATTATTACATATTATGATTTTTCATATATATATATATAAGAAAACATACAACTGAAAGTCTAAGTCTTGTACTAACGGCTCCTAAATTAATCAATAACATTATTTCTTTTTTCAATATTAATCGAGAGTGCCAACAAATATGGTTGTTATTTTTTTCTCCTAATTTCATGAACGATTGATCGACTCATTAACAACTACTGATAAAAACAGAAAATTGAAAATAATGATGAACATTGTGATGCACACACATTCAAACAGTCACTTTCGATTTTACATTCAGGCGTTTAACTTTGTGCTTTCATTCTATTATTATTAATTCGTCATTTTACATATGCGCAATTACATTCATAAAAATATTTATACATATTCATCTTGTAAAATAAAAACGTTCACAAATTCATTTATATATAAATATAAATAAATAACGAACATTTGCTAAAGTTCGTTGATTTATTTAATATTCTCAATTTTTTTCATCTCCATTTCTGTTGACTCTGATTCGGTTGTCGATACAGATGAGAATTGAATCATATGAGTTGTTCACCATGTACAGCATCAATGATCGTTCATTCGATTATGAGTATTGGGATCGTTCAACAGAAAAAAAAAGACATTGATGTCCGATTACATTAAATTACACACTCTTAATTGTAGACAACGATGAATAACAAATAAACATTTTCTTACAATCTATACAACGCTTTCCTCATTTATTATCATTATCTCAAACAATGTGAGCAAGAAATTTGCTTGTCTAAATTTTTATCGTTGAGAAAATCATGAAAAGATGATATTTTTCATGAAAAAAGAGAAAAAAAAATAAAAAAAAAAAAGATACGCAGAGAAATGTTTATTTGAGTTATTGCGATAAAATTAAATTGGTGACATTCATTTAATTGTATTTACAATTATACGACGAGGATTGTTGCAACTGATTCGATTATTTGATTGTATTTTATTCACGATAAAATTGAAAACCACACATCTTTAGGTTTCATCATTTCATGTTTCTTCACCACGTTACAAACTAGGATAAAATCATAATAGTTCATTGAGACTCAGTCGTGTTGCTTCGCGCATTGACTTCCGAATAAAAGAAAAATGAATTAATCATATTTGTTGTTGATGATATAAAAAATAGGGACTGCAGTGATACCAACCACAAAACACAGTTCTCAAAGTTCCGATATAATAAAACCAGTCATACAATTAATCAATCCAACATTTCAACTGTACAAAAGATGCCAAATTCATGGTTGGATTCAATTGTAGGTGAGCACATATAAGAGAGAAAACAGAAACATTCGACAACACACACGAATTTGTGACTAGAGTCCAGAAATCTTATTCGATCCCACTCATTCATCCATGAAAATTCATCGATGTGGCATTATTAATACATTGTGGATCGATGGAACCATGATAAATCCTGAATTACCTCTGTCACATAATTTTCCTTTTTATTTTCTTCATTTGCTGCCAATTCAAAATGATCGCATGATGATATGAACTGACTTATTTCAATTTAATTACACTAAAAAACTGACGTAATATTCAATATTCATTTCTTAATCAGTCCGACAATGTTTTTCTTCTCTAACATTCATAATATTTGCACGATAGTTACGAAATAATTTGATTTGCTAAATGTCACTACTCTTCCATGAAAATAATATGAAGTGGAAAGAAATAAAAAAATACTTGTCGAACTGTCAATAATTTCATTACACTCTGCACAATCAAACTACTAAATATAAATTTACTGATACGTTTGTTGTCTAAACATACTGCTAACTTCCTCAATGCTCTTATTTTTAGTCTCTGGTACTTTCCTAAATATGAATAATGTGAATAATGCCTGGAATACGACGAAAATAATAAATACTTTTGCTCCAAGTAGTCCAGATAAGAGAGGATAACCCATGAGAACGATGAAATTGGCACCCCAGTTAACTGCGATAGCAATTGATGTTGCCACTGGTCGCGCTGATTGATTGAATAATTCTGACACCATGAACCATGGGATACTTCCGGGTCCAGTTGCGAATAGAACCACGAATAAGATGACAAAGAATATAGAAGCTCCGGCTACAACGGCTGAAGTTCCCTGTAGATACAAATCAGAAAAAAAATTAAACTTCCAAATGTGAGGGAACCAGGTGCTGACATTCGGATATATGAATGACATTCTTGAGGGAACACTCTCAACAATGTTCCAGTTTGGTAACGAATAGACTTCAACTTACCGCAAAAATCATGCAAATGGCCAACAATATTGTATCGATGGCCATACCACCGAATCCAAATAAAAGAAGAGTTTTACGTCCGCAACGTTCAACAAGAACTAGAGAAACGACAGTCATCAATACATTCACAGCTCCAACTCCCAATGTGGCATATCCAGCGGTCTTTTTAGTTAATCCAGCCATTGAAAATATATCGGTTGAATAAGACATGACGGCGTTAATTCCAGAGAATTGTTGGGCAATCATAAGAACAACCGAAATGATGAGTGGTATTCTTAATGCTGGATTCATCACTATTTCTTTGATTGATACACGTGGTACTATTTTTGCAGATTCATATTCTTGACGCATCTCTTCCATTTCATCATGTACGTCATTGGAATCGCGTAACCATGAAAGTGCTTTCCTAGCTTCAGCCTCACGTCCTTTATTCAATAATAAATATTTTGGACTCTCTGGGCATAATGGTAATGTGGAACATTGGAATATTGCTGGTATGATTGTCAATGACAGGAGCAAAGGCCACAAAGCGTCAGTGGTCAATAAATCTTCTAAACCTAATATTTGTGCAATCAGAATTGAAATGGTGATAATCAACTGATAGACAGTACCAACAGCACCACGCAAATGTGTTGGTGATATTTCTGCAAGATACATCGGTGCCAATCCAGCATTCAATCCAGAATTGATACCAATGACCAAACGGCCAATAATCAACATCTCATAACTTCCTGCCATTTTTGCAAATCCTTCGAATATCACCGCTATCACAACCAAAATATTGTTGAGTAATAAAGCTCCTTTGCGTCCATATCGGTCAGCAGCTAAGCCAATTAATGAACCACCGATCATACCACCAGCAGCAAAAACTGCCACTACTGTTGACCAGGTCGATGTTACTTCGTCAGGGGGGATCCCATTATTCCTCGCAGTTTTCGTGACGTTTATCCATTGTGACATCAACTAAAATGAACGAAAAATCCATCAGTAACATTAAGAAAAATATTCCTCATAAATGTGAGTGCCACATCAAATATAGCAAAGTGAAGGACACATTCTAATTATTATTTTCGCGAATAATATCACCATATTCATACTTTTTGAGGTGTATTCAAAACACCAGTGTTGTAACCATGTTGAAATGCAGATCCCAGACAGCCAGCGATGATAGCCAACATCAATCGACTATTGAGACCCTGAAAGAAAAAACAAAAAGAGAATGAATACAATAGTTCAACGAGATTCATTTCTTTACTACACTCCCATCCTACATCCACTTATAACTATTGAACTTCCATCGCTCATCCTCATGATCTCCCAACACTGATCGTTATTTTATCACAATTTTCGAATAAAAATCAACCAAAGAGGATAAATTCCTCTCCAGACAAAATAATTGGTCTCATTAACATCAATCTTGAATGAATGAACTCAATATTTCCATATTACATCCACCAACAACATGGCCACATTCAATTAAAAAGTCAATCAATTTCCTTTGAACTAATAGATAAATTCCAGACAACATTGATATCTCCATTGAATAAATTGTTACCCTGAACCAGTAAAAATAACTGCATGAAAAAATGGGTCAGACATATAACAAATGAATGAATCATTCATACAAATTCGCACATACAATTTTTTTTCCAATCAATTTATCGATTTAAATAAATAAAAGAGTGACATTGAAAACATCAATTGTTATTCTCTCATATGATACCCCACCATCATTTTATAATTGACTGTACGTCCTACTTATGATAGACACAACAATTGCGTGTACCACTTCTATTTATTCTCTTTACCCCCATCTTTTGCACTACCACACAAGAATGAATCGATACAATTATAAATTATTGCCAATCAACTGTCCAAAGTGATTCGTCGATATACAGACAATAATGTACAATAAATCAGGACCATTGTGATACAATACAAAATAAAAATTGGAAAAGTAGAAGAATAGAATGAATCATCTATGATTGAATTAGATAACTTCATGTCATCAGTATCCTCTCAGTAGCTCATTACAAAGTTAAATCATGAACAAAAGTCACGGAAGACTACACCACACATCAACTTCACATACCAATATCTACGTAATCCACTACGACACATAAGAGAAGAGACAACATTGAATTTATATTTTTGTTTTTCTTGAATCAATGTCCTGCGCAATAAATTCTTATTCTGCTAACATATTGAATAATTGAATTCCATGTGATGAATTGTTTGCCTTTTGTAAACAAGATTCCTAAAAGTATAATAAATAAAATTGCTCACTGCACGTGCGACGAAAGGCATCGATGATTTTTCAAATATTTCTCTTAATATTGTCAAACAATTGAGTATAAATTGAGAAATTAATTTTTCTATGGTTGATAATTTGTCATTAATAGTTTCTATATCTTCTTGCGGTTGAAATTTCCGGTGGTGATATAAACAGTTGAGATATTGAACTGTCGGGTCGACACCCCAACATGAGCTCCTTATATCTCTACCACACTATTTCATACTTATGTATTTGTATCGTTATATATACACAAAAGACCAACTGAATGCATATTTCTCCGATTATCATTCAAGTATAATTCATCGTTCGTGCGTGTCTTTCATTCAAATTAAAGCCTATTTCATTCCACTTTTTTGCAATACAAAATCACGAGCGATTCATTTTTTTTTTATTCTTCATCCTCGTTATCTAATTCGTTTTTTTTTCTTCTACTAATCATTTTCAATATTAAATGCCACATTTCCAATTTATGGGAGAGAATTGAATAATTCTAATGCGATAATAATTGACATAACGATTTCCATGTCGAAAGAATTTTTGGTGAGATGGGTACATGATTTTGTACATGTACACACTTGACATTAAATTCTTTATATGGTTATTTCGTATCTTATCAACAATGGAATGAAAATAATGATAATAGAAATGAAGCAATAGCTAAAAAGTCATCGAATAATTGAATAATCGTCATACATTCGAGAGGTTACACAGACAATTTTTTTTTTTTTTTTTCGACTACCTCAAGAGGATCGTTAAATTTCTTAGGCTATTCGATAATGAAAAATAACTGAAAAAACACGGCTTTCATGTATTATGACATCATGTCTGTCGCATGTGGTTATTCACACGTGCTCGATGGTTAATCATATGCAGATTGCAAAATTAAAATGAAGTAGAAAAAGATTGAAACGAAAAAAAAAAAAAAAACACATGTGGACACGGTTTAAGCGAATTAGCAAGCAAATAATCTCCATTAGTCGACGATGATTGAAAATTCGAAGTGCGATGACGACAAGATATGAAGCAATCAATTTAGAAATGTCTGACAATAGTTATAAATTGAATTTTCGTTTGACCTTTTTTTTATCACTCTCGTTTTCCATTGGTTGATGCGAACGGGCCCACTCGCCACATTAACACAATTGTGTGTCCAACGGTCGTAGCATATCTTTATTGTAGATGCAATTACAATTTTTTTATGTGTGGCGTGTTATTTGATAATGTGATAGATAAATTTAATGAATAGAATCATTTTTGGTTGGGTATTTGTCGGAATTTGAAACGTTCATTGCAATTTTCACTTTCAATCTCTCCAACCTTTGTGTCTACTCCAACATAATTAGAACTTCATACTTCATTGCGGTTTCCCATTGACATCCGATTACTTCTGTTTTGTCACACATAATTCTTTATCATTTATATTGTTGTTTTACTTTTATTGGTTGAAATTGTGGTGGGAAAATAATCATGAGAAGAAAGAATTTCAGATTTATTTTATCATCACAAATATTCCTCTATTTGTTCCGGTATTACGACACTATGCAAACAATGAGCTAAGAGAAAAAATATGTAGGATACGGATAAAGTACAAATGAAAAAGACAGTGGTTTAAGAGAAAAAAATTTGATAAAAATTATTGAATATCATTAATTTTTTCGAAAATTCTAGCATTTTGAAATGCGGTATACTATTCAAAATTCGATTTTATTTTATCTATCACACCCCAGATTATTCACATTACTACTGATAAGTATTTATCACTTTTCTCTTTATCGGGAACCTATCGAGACCAGTATTCCAGTAGAAAGTTTCAACTATACCTTGAATTTTTTCAAATAAAAATTTTCACACATGTTCAGTTGAATTTTTTTCTTATCTAAAAAATCTAAGCAGATATCTCTATCACAAAAACCTAAAAACTTACGAATCAAATTCAAAATCCATCAAAAACGAACACTCCCATTCACATCGAAACTTCAAAATCACATTTATCTCCTATCCACCGATAAAATCCCTTGGAAAATGAAAAATAAATATTTTCAAACAAACCTTCGGACGTTTGAACATGTTATTCGAATAAATTCCAAGCAACAAAATTTTTCTCAATGTAGATTAATGTACAGGAATTAAATAAACGAAACACGAGGACAATTTCAGCACACGCAGTAGGATAAGAAAGACTGACTGATAAAAATTCCAGTTGATCGCGGTCGCAACGACAGTCTCTTTAAAAATTCCCCAGCGAATACGCATAGCAATTGGCGAAGAAGAGAGGTGTGCGAATGTTGGTGACTTCGCCATTGGTTAACAACTCGACGAGCCTCCTAAATAATATGCACGTGCAGAAACTGCTAATAATAGCAACACGCAATGCATACACATAAACATCCACATACACACATGCGTCAACAGTTTAAATTCTCAATACCGTTTCACTGTTGTATGGTGTTCTTATTTTATTATTTGTTCTCTCAACCCCCCTCTCCTACATAGTTCGACAATTTATCTTGCTGAATATTATTTAAAAACAGAATTAAACTTTCACCAATGCATTTATAATTTTTTGTATGCAATCGAATTAATTTGTAATTTTAAGTGAAAGTGGAATATGAAACTGATTTTGCTAGACTTCATGTTTTTCTTTTGCTGTCTGCTATTTCAATTTACATTTGTAGATATATCCATGTGTGGGTATTTTTTTTGTCTGACTTTCATTGTAATGTTGTGAGTGTGTGCGGTCCCATTCTCATATTTCTCAACTTGATCTCATCCGGCTCGCGAGCAAGGAGATTGTGACGCACAAACTGATATTCATATCTATGATAATAGACCTCATGTAATAAATAAAATATTGATGCAGAGATGAAAATAATTGAAATTTGAGTTTGTTTATTGTGGTGATGATTGCGATGCAGATTTTATTGGATAAGACACTCGATACAATTCGATGATTTATGATGTGAATTGTTTGACAATTTTTGGAGATTTTTGATTTATTTAGAAATTATTTTTGATGGATGGATCGTACTAATAATACTCCAACGTTCAAGTCTATCGAAATGTCAATTAAGTAGTTGTAATAATACATTTGGATTGGTAACATTGAAGAAATTTACTATCTAGGATGGACGTTCTTGAAAAATTCTATTGATGTTGAAAATCAATTGTTGTAAGAAATTTCTCAACAATATCTTGGGGAATTGATAAGAATTATTATAGAAATTGAAGATCAATTATATTTATGTGATAAATTGAATTGATACAAAATCAATTTTGGAATCCGAACAACATTTTCAGATCAATCAAATCTCATTGTGCTGAGCACATGTAGAAAATAAAAATCGGAATGTTAAAATTATTTAAGGTGGATATAAAAAGTGTCAAGAATTATTATTTTCATCTGGAATATAAATCAGATTTAGAATTTCTATTCGGATACAACGTGTTTAATCCTATTTCTACAGTCTATCTATGTAAAAACGTAGGCGTGGAAAAGTTGAGATAGAAAAGTTCCCAGGGTTCAAAGTCATTGAATTTATTGGGAGCTACCAAACAAGCTACAAGAAAAAGTTAGAAATATTTTTTTTTTTTTAATCACAAAATAAGATCGAAGATCAGGAAATTGTCTATGCTGAAAACGAAATGTTGGAACTTGAGAATGCACTTAAGCCTAAGAGAAATACCTTTTTTTTTTCACATGACCACAAATACGAAGGGTACAAAAATTCAAAGGGATTTTATACCTGTTGAGACGTGCCCCCTCACAATTATAGGAACGAATACGTCATACAAATGGGTCATGGTAAATGTGAAGTTTATCATGGACGAACGAACCATGTGGAGAAAGTTTCGTGGATACTTTTGTAGTTCAGTTTTACATACATTTATTCACGAGTTTGCTGTTAGCATAGCGAAATTCAACTTTCAATTGTATCATGTGACAGAAATTTTATCAAACAATAAAACAGAAGAAGAAGAATTAATGGAATTTTGAAATTTTATTTAATATTTTGAAGTTTTAAACGTGACATCTTTCTTTCATTTTTCCCTAACCAGATTATCACAATGCATTCCAGAAATTGGAACTACATAGAAAGCTGGTCTAGACCGGTTTAAAACAACAAAATGCATTTGTACAATGTGCGAGAATTTTTTTAATTTGAAGATTCACTGTTAGATATATTATGGACAACCAACTATTTAATGAGACTGAGAAATTTATCAGGAGAATAATTTTATTCAGGATTAGGGGAATTGAAAAAAAAAAATTGATGGAGAAAAAATTTTTCTCCTCCACCTGCAGTGAACAATAAATCCATTTGGACACCTGCAATCGTAAAGGATTTAGAAGGGATCGTAGAAAATATTTCGGAAAATGTTAGATCTTTTATTCAACGTCAAGGGCAGGTAGAAAAATTTTTCAAACTTTCGAGAAAAGTCTACAGAGTGAAAAAAAAAACCGGTTTTTCCGGATGTTTTATAGACCACAGTGCAACATTCTGAAGAATAAAAGATCGGTGAAGAAGGAAAAAACTCATCCAAAAGCTATTTCCAACAGAAAATATTTTGTAACAGAAACATTATCTTCATAAATTTCATTGTGAATTCACGAAAGAAAATTCTTTATGACAAAAAATTGCAGCAAATTGTCCAGACAAATGAGGTTGTGACGCCCACAAGTGAATATCAAAGACAAATGAGATAATTCCAAATGATAAATCCAAATAATTCACAATGAATTAGATAAATAGAATAAAAACACAGAAAAATTCATAGTCAAATTTTATATCTTAACGAAATCAATCAGCTCGTTGAATTTTTCAAAAAATCATTTTCCATTCTAAAATTCCGATTCATATCCAACAGCCACCTATCACTACCATCACATTTCAATTTGTCTTATACTGAACCTGTAACATTTCGTAGAATAAAATAAGTGTCGCGGACACAAGTGGTCCTGTTGACGCAGCAGTTGTACTACAATTTACGTGTGACATGCGTCGCTGTTCGTGTTGTCTATACAACCTTGAAAACCATTACCATAAATGTATTTATATCATCATTGTGTATTGAAAAAATAAACAAAGTGAAAAAAAAATGCCACAACTGTGCAAAATCGATTTATTAACCGAATAAACCGTGAATTAGCCACGTTCTGATAATCATCCAACATATTATGTCATTGCCAATTAAAAGATAGAAAAAAAAATAAGACGAGATTAATAAAATAAACATTTTCTATCAACTGAACTGAATAAATCGAAACAATGATCATAAAATATTGAACTTTGGCTTTGTAATATTAAATTTGCTTATTTATTTTTGGTTACTCTCAAATACTTTAACTACATTATCATCAAATTAATCATCCTGCCGTATCTCTATTCAGATATCAATCATGGAAAAAAAAATTAAAAATGGTTGTAATCATTATGTGAATCAAAATTTGAAAACTTGACGTTTGATGGTGTGTTTACACTTGCTGACTTATTCAACTCTACATTAACCCATATAATGAATTGTTATAATCAAATCATTTTATTCAATTCATATGCTATTAAATTAATGATAAAAATTAAATTATCATTGATTTTACCTTGGTCGCTGCATTTTCCGGTAGACAACCCATGTTTCTTTGGATTCTTTCGTTCCTCTCTGATCACGAGTATTTAATTGAAAATAATTATCAATAAAATTTACTGTTTTATTATAACACTCGACTACGTTTCACGTTTCGATAAATGATAAAAGTGAAATAAAACACTAACGACTGAAAATCATTCAATTTTCTCTGATCGTCCGAGGAATTTATATTCGTTTATTATATTGAACTAGTATTTTCAGGTGTATTCATCAGGTGAGCAAGCATCCAATGTTTAATAACTCGGATTTTAATATGAGAAAAAAAAAAGTCCAAAAATTTTGTGTGGTGCTTACGAGGACCCACAAACACAGAATGTCGAATCGTTGAGCGAGCAAATATGTGACAGGCACACACTATCCCCACTTTTTTTTCGTCCCTTCCTCTTCCGCTCGAAAGCCCCTTGAATTGTGATATACATACTAACGCACTGGTCTCCCCCTCCTGTTTATCATATGGTACTTATATTTTTTCTTCCCCCCCCCCTCTCTCTCTCTCTTTCTTTCTTTCTCTTTATATTATTTTTCATTTACTTGGAGAAGGGGCATTCACTTCTATTGTACAAAATCTAAATCAAACTTATTCATACCATTGCGTCGAGAATTTTTTTTATCTTTATTATTTCATGTGTGACGATTTAATATAAATATAACGTGAGAAAATATATGAACTGAATTATACCTTGTTGAATGTTATTTGGGATAAAATTTTCTATCCATAAATTAAATGAATTGGGATGAGAAATTTTCGAGTGTGAAATTCGAAATAATTTCTTATTTATAGTACTCGATATTTTTTATTGTTAATTAATTAATTATCTCAGTGAGGTAAATTTTGTTTGGAAATATTTTTTATTATGGAAATAAAAAAATTGAAAATTTGTATAAATATTTCAATAAAATTTATTGAAGTAATTATTGGTAGAATATTTTTATTCTTGGGGCCGAATTGAGAAGTGTTGAAATTGAATAATTATTTGTTTTGATGTAAATTCTTGAGTCTGTCAATACACATTGAAGAATAAAATTCACTATTTGTACATTAGTTGGTTAAATTAGCAGCTTTAGATTGGAGTAGAATAAAATGAGTTGTCAATAATATTCATGAACGATATATGAGCTGAATTAGATTATATTGAATGATAATCCAACTATCTTTCTTGCTCGTCAGAGAAATTCTTCCTATCAAACTACTCCAATAAATCTCAATCAGCATTCAAAAATAATCCAATCAATATCCAGGTCATATTTATTCCTCTTTCTTCCCCATCTACTTTCCTCATAACAATCACTACAAATCAATTAAGCCAAAAATTAAATTTGCATTACCACTCATACAAAATCAATGAAGAATCATTGTCACATAAAATTGTTAAAAAAACGTAGGAATATGAACGTCCATGAAGTCTCAACAATTCTAACAGTTTTATCTAAAAAAAAAAGTAAAGAGTCTAATTCAGAAAAATTATCACCGCGACATGATCGTTAGCAATCGCCAGGCCCCTAATAATCAACTAACTTGTCATGACACACAACTGACCAATTTTCCAATTGAGTATATTGAACCTGACTGCACACTACTGTGCGTTAAAGTCTACGATTCAACTGTCACAAATGACCTTTTATATTCGCATGATAATATACTCTCTCATTGATATGAAACGCAAAACACGAGAGCGTGAGGTTTAAAAATAAAATTGAGTCGTATGCTCAGAATAAAAATCATGAGGGACGCTGGAATATTTTTCCTCTTCAAATTATTTTTGGCTACTGTGCACACCGACACACAAATGGATTTAAAGCCCTGACTAAACTGTGTCCTTGAAGTTCATTTTTTTTCTCACCTATTTTTTCCAACGTATCGTTCACAGAATTGTGAACTGTAAAGACAGTAACAATGAATAGTTGGTATTGTTATGAAAAATCAGTTTGAAATTCTATTGTCAACTATTTTAGCATAAATATATCCTCTTCTGATATCTTTCGTCTCTTACATTTGTCGTATTATTTTTTTTTCCTTCTCCGAATGCTTAGAAGACGCACCCATGATTAACGCGTTGTAATTAGAGTAAACTGACCAACATGTAAACACTCTTGTCTACATGCACAAGATAATTAAATACAATTATCAGATACTAATGCAACACACGATAGACATCACGCAAATGTATACGAACAATGGATTTGATTTATACAACTTCCGTAACAATAATGTGTAAGAATAAAAATAACATTTCACATCTTTGAAATATTTTGAGGTTATATTTCACACAATTTCGTCTTTGAGGTTAGGACTGTCGAATATTAAATCAGAAATTGTTGGTAATTGATATAAACATTAAATACACATTTGCATACAGGAATGTTTCTTCCATCAAACGAAAAAATAATGTATCAACTGTGGAATTTCATATATCATTGTTATTTGTCTCGTGATAAAATACTATCAATTGATTTTTTCCTTATTTTCTCCTCATAACTGGAATAATAGGAGTGAAAGTTTATTAATGAGGTTCCATAATATTAACGATTAATTTTATTCAGTTAGATGGTTCAATCAACTTCATTATAAAAAAGATATTAGATATAACCTAACGAAAAACAGGAATACCAAAAATTATCTGCATAAAAAAGGAAATGTCTGCGAAAAAAAAAATCAATAATCACGATGGTGAAGATTCCTTTTTCCTTTTTTACTTCGATAAAGAAATTGTGTTATCCAAATTATTGAGCTGCGAAGTTTATCATGACAACTCATCTGTTAAATAGAAATAATATTTGATTGTACAATTCATTCAATCGAAATTCTCAAAACTATCTTCATACGTCAATATGAAATTAAATATCAGATCGATTTATTTGTATTACAGAAACAATTATTATTATCACCATATCAATATATTAGTCGAATATGATAAATGATCAACCGTAATAATAAGGAAAAAAAAAATGTTTGACTTCAAGATTCAATAATTGCAAGTGTCGATGAAATATATTTCGCTCTCATTTCATTTGATATTTTCAAAAAAATCTTATTTCTCAACGTAATGTTTTATCTACTGTGATTATATTATCAAGTAAACATTCGCAGGAGGGAAATATTTAATTGCTCCTTGAGTAAATAAAAGAATGAAAAAAGACATATATATACATACGTAAGAAGAGATAAAAAAACATGAAATGACTAACCAGTCGGAGTTTCTTTTTTCATTATCTTTTTATGATTGTGTGTGTAAACCGTTTACACAAATCAAATTCACAATTGTGGATAGTGAGGGGGAGAAAAAAAAATTTAATGAACCAAGACACCAAATCCACATCGTATTCCATTTTTCCTCTATACAAATGCGATTTAGTAACACATGGATGAAATTATATACAATGCTTATTGATATGTTTATCGAATTACGTACAAATATGAAAATATGAAAGAATGTAGAGACATTAAAATAACCTAAAAACCATATTAATCTTGTTATAACCATTGAAAAAATAATAATTGAAAGAACAAAGTTTTAATGTTATTGAATACTCACGGGATCCTTATCGTTCGCCCCCTGCTTGTAAAATAAATTTATAAATAAACAGAGAGTTCATATAGGTTATGTTTACAATTGAATTATTTAATTGGATGAATTCAAAGATTGTCTAATACAATAAATGATGCTGATTGTGAGTGATATAATGTGAATAGCATTTTGTTGATTATGTATCCCTCTATTTTTCTATTGTGTGAATTGAAAATTTAATATAATTACTTTTATCGTTGGTGCCAGTGCTGTTGGGGTTCCCGGTTGCTCCTCAATTCTTTCTTTTGACTGAAGTTAATAACATGATTGTTAGTGAAATGAAATAAGAAATTAAGTTTGTTAGATACATATTGTTGAATGGATGTGGTTTAATTGATCGTAAATACCTTGGAAATCTCCATAATGAGGGAGGCTTGTAAAAAGAATGAAATTAATTATTAAATTTGTTATTTATGTTATAAATTGCTAACATTTTTTATTCTATACAAACAATTTAATTTGTTTATGAAAATAATCTCAGGGATTAATAAAATTTATTGGTTCACATTGACGAATGGAAATACAATTTGATAGTGTGCCGAGAATTTTTCATTTGATGTTAAACAAAGTTTACCACATGAACTATCTGCCTAAAATATCAAGAGGGTTCTAGTCAACTAATTATCATCGATAGTTCAGTTCAAATTTAGAAAGTAAACTTCGCCTGAGTAATTCTCAAGCTTTAGTAAATGACTATAAGAAGTATCTGGATAATATTGAAAGTAGTGAATAAATGATATGATGAATAATGCCAGAGTTCATTGAGATAATGAAAATATATCGATTCAAGTAGTTCTATTTGTCAATAATGAAAGTTTTGTGTATCTTTTGTGATGAGAGTGAGTAAACATATTAATAATTAAATAATTGTATGCGTGTGTGATACACTATGCCGACTATCAACACTGTGAAGGTCATCGAGGTCACAGCTCCCCAAACTCTGAACTAAAAAAGGGTCCGTGGAGGAAAAATTGATAAAGAAATATTCTCTTCTTTCTATTCTCATTATCTATCCATTTTCTTTTCTTCTTCCCTACTCTTTCTTCTATCGCATGGCTTATTTTTTCTTAATTTCCCACGTATCCCAACAAACTGCGGGTTATCAGTAGGTGTGTCGAATAAGAATGCCGATAATACAATCATTCCCATAGATCATTTCTTTTTTCCCATCTACCGAATCAATTTAGAAGCGTACACAATTTTTTTTTTTTTTTTCATTGCGAATGAGAAAAAAAAACTTACTGGTCAGAATATAAAACCATAGACAAGCGCGTTTTTATGTTTTTTTTATGTGTTTAATATTATCAATATATTAATACAATTACCGCTGTTAATTCTTGTTTTTTAACCTCGTTGTAAATTCCATCAGTGAATTTATCACCATTATATTACTACAACCAACGTCAATTCCACTCGATTACATAACACAAATTCAGCAGATTATTAGACTAAACTATCTATATCTTTATAGCTGTATTTAACAACAGTGAAATAAAAATTGTACTGCAAAAAATGAATTTACGAGTGAAGGAAAAAAACTGTCAAGCATTTATGGATAGAAATATTCAAAATTGGTGATAACAGTCAGTAAAATCACAGTGAAAACACCCGAACTAAAATATATTCGTGTTAGAATGTAATGTAGGGTCTTCATTGAGCGTTTAGGTATACTTTGATTCATCGATTGCCACAAATTCCTTAGATGAAATTGTTACATTACCAGAGTCTCATTGTACCTTTTCACATACAAGAAATGGATTACGATGATTATCAAATTCTCCAGAGAATAATTTATTTTTCATAACAATAGTTCAAATCCATTAAGAAATTGAAAGATAATGATATAATGTTGATGAACACAGTGATAATCATCACTCACCGTTGAATATACAAGTGCAAGTGTACTTTTGATGTAGAAATTTGTTTGCGTATTCTCAATCGAGCTCTTTTTTGTTCTTAACTAACGTGCGTTCGGTTAACAACTGATATTCTCGTTTCTCGTCATGACTACTGTAAAATCATCCCCCCAGTAAATAGAAGCGCAAGCGCCAACCCTCGCATTACCAACCCCGTTTCCATTCTGTTTGAATCTATAGAACATTTATGTCTATATTTGTGATGGCAAATACGCAGTTTTCATGTTCTATTTCATCATCAAATGCGCAATAGAAAATTTTACTCGTTACTTTCATTATTTTGAAAATTATCTACTGTTCATATTGATTATCTCATGTTTGTGTATGTTCTGGGCTTAATTTATGACACTTCGAGAGAAATTATGAAATAGAAAAAATAATTGGCTTCATACACTCCAAATAATGAGACACAAAGCGATTCATAATATTCCGGATCATAATATTCCTTGGTAGCATTTATCTGCGCGGTATTTTTCCATTGGAATTTACGACTTATCGACAGAGATTAAATAATCAAATTCGCAGATGCAGACAAAATTCGCGGGAGAAAATTTGAATCGCGTTGTATATTTGAAAAAGTTTATTTAATGTGTGACAAGAAAAACAGTTGAATCTCCAAATGTTCTACTCAAAATTTATTTCAGGGGATAAATTTTGAATGATTTTCTTGAACAAATCAACCAATAAAGAAAAATTTTCTTTCTTAAATTTCTCAAACTTTTTTTTCAGTCAATACACAAAATTCATCCGCATTTCACCGAATAATTCTACAGAAAAGAGAGAAATGAAATCAAATTTCTCTCCAACTGGTCTCATCCAATATTCAATCGCTGAATTATTGCACAACCAACTAAAATATTGCGTAGCTATGACGACGCCGGGTCTGCAATGATCATGAAAAAATAAGACGCGTGGGTGTTTCTCTACGGGGACGATGGCATTAAATACAGAGAAACTCATGCACGCGCAAGCGTAACGGTCGATGCAAAAACGCGGTTCAATTCTGTGGTATGACGTCATGGTAGTTTGCCAGGAGAACAACGAGCAGTTACAAACAGGCAACGGAGACTTAATTCCATATATGCGGACGGACGAGCCCCAAGCGCACGCCCTTCCCATTGGCCAATGACATCGCAGCCTATCGTTGTGTACGTGTTGAAACGCACGTACAACGTTGATCGATATACAGAATTATCAAGTATACGTGACGTCATTGAAATATGACTGGAGGGGACCAAATATTACGATGACATGGTGAAGTTGAAGAGGAATGAAAGGAGAAGCAGAGAAATTTGGGGCGGGGGGGG
>JABMBR010011321.1:0-40130 GCA_018881525.1 Meteorus sp. PSUC_FEM 10030008 | reverse complement strand
CACAGCACGCTCGGACACAACAATTTGCTGTGCGCAAGTGTGCGGCACAGTGCCGTAGTTGGAACACTCAATCTAGAGCACAGTGCGGCACTGTGCTCGCCTGTGCTGTAATTGGAAAACGCCCAGTGTTTGTTGACCGAACACGTGAAGAATAGAGGTTATGAGCGTTATGGCTCTTATAGGTTCAGAGGTATATCTAATTTTTCGATAGTTTAAAAAATAAAATGCGGGCAAATTATCCTGATTAGACTGTAATGGATTTAAGAGTTCACATTTTGCGAGTTTATATGAGAGTGTCATGTTGTTTACCCCTATGATGATACATTCAAATACTCGTGTTATTTCCAATTCTTTTCCGAATTTGTTATATGCCAAAATAAAAATATGTTAGTGAATAATTCATTATTTTTGTAGGTGACTGTCGACATCACGCATCGAAAAGAGAAGTACGATGACTGTAATGCATTGGTTCTACCTAGTCAAAAACGAACTGTGAAGAATACAAAGAAAAAAGATCCGAAAATACGATTATTATCAAAGAAGCATCGAAAACAACTAGAGAAAATTGTTGAACGGAAACAGAAGAAATCGCGGGTAAATATGCATAAATATGAATTGGTTTATAGTCTTACAGAATCACGCGAAAATTCTAATTTACTTTCATCAGAGAGCAGGGTTGTTAGAGGATTTAGCGAAGGTTCAAGCACCGTCAGAAGAACTCAAACAATATGTATCAATAACAACTATTCAGACTAAGGGTTTGAAGCGCCATATTAGGGAAGTTAATGCTGTTGAAACGAAGCCCAAACAAAAAAAGTATGCCGATGAGGAAGCAACAGAAGTGGTTGTAAATGCAATTAAGGGAAGTAAAGGAAGGCGTCTCAATATTCTGCAGGATGAAACGGATGCAGCTCCATCAGATCCCAATACTATCGGTTTTGATGTAAATGAGCTTCATTCAATACAGCTATAATATATTTGATTGGTTGTTTAATGATAGAAAATTTTCCAGAAATCAGATGATGAAGCAGAAGAATCGGATAGTGATCAAGATATTGAAGATAGTGAGGAAAAAAAAGAGAATTCTGATGATTGCAAATCATCAGAGGAATCCCCAATTGTAAGAGGGTGCGATGGAGTTTCAGACAAACCTCAGATAACAATTCAAACTCAGAAGAAATCTGATGTGACGATTCGACAGCGTTCTCTTAAAACTACAGTTAGAGAGCCCGCTGTTTATGTTGCTTTGGATCGTAAACCTGAAATCCAAGCAACGCGATTGAAACTTCCAGTATTGGCAGAGGAGCAAGGTATCGTCGAAGCAATAAATGAGAATCCAGTTGTGATAATAACTGGTGAAACAGGAAGTGGAAAAACCACTCAGATACCACAATTTTTATACGAAGCTGGATACGCTCAACATAAAATCATTGGTATCACTGAACCAAGGCGAGTCGCAGCAATGTCCATGAGCAAAAGAGTTGCTGAAGAAATGAATCTAACTTCCGATATTGTGTCGTATCTAATCCGTTTTGAGGGAAATGTCACGCGTGATACAAAAATCAAATTTATGACTGACGGAGTTCTTTTGCGGGAAGTCAAAAGTGATTTTTTATTAAAGAAATATTCGGTGATAATTATAGACGAAGCTCATGAACGTAGTGTTTATACTGATATTCTGATTGGATTGCTGTCACGAATAGTGCCACTTCGTGCTAAGAAAGGTGATCCACTCAAACTCGTAGTTATGTCAGCAACATTACGTGTTGATGATTTCATCGATAATACGAGGTTATTCAAAATCAAACCACCGTTAATACAAATTGAAACGCGACAGTATCCAGTCACAATACATTTCAACAGGAGGACAAGTCAGAATTATGTGATGGATGCTATAAAAAAGGCTGTGAAAATTCATACGCGATTGCCTGAGGGTGGGATTCTGATATTTCTCACTGGTCAATATGAAGTGAATAGCGTCGTACATAAACTACGTAAAGCCTTCCCATATAGACGAGGGAAGCCGTCGCCTAGAAAATTGGTCGATGATCAAAATGTCATGGATGATAATAAAGTGAATGAAATCAATGAAGATGTTGACGGTAATTCGGAAGATGAATTCGACGCACACAAAGCTCTCTGTCGCATCAAACATAAAAAAAAACTTCAATCTGTTGGTCTGCCGAAAATCAATCTTGATAATTATTCAATAATTCCAACAGACGACACACAAGAAGATCTATATGATGATGAAGGCAATGCGGACGACAACGCAATAAATTTGGATGAAGACGAAGATGATGACGATGATATCATGGAGTTGATGAAAACATCGAATGCTCAACCGTTATGGGTTTTACCATTATATTCACTTCTTCCTGCACACAAACAAGCACGAGTCTTCGCGACAGTGCCTGAAGGCTGCCGACTTTGTGTTGTATCGACTAACGTGGCTGAAACATCTTTGACGATTCCATATGTGAAATACGTTGTAGATAGTGGACGCTGTAAGATGAGATTGTATGACAAAGTCACTGGCGTAAGTACATACAGAGTCTCTTACACAAGTCAAGCATCAGCAAATCAACGTGCAGGGAGAGCTGGTAGGATGGGACCTGGGCACTGCTACCGACTTTACTCCTCAGCAGTTTTCAACGACCAATTCGAAAAATTTTCTGAGCCCGAGATCCGTCGAAAACCAATCGACGATCTTCTATTACAGATGAAAGTAATGAATATTCAGAAAGTTGTAAACTTCCCATTCCCATCACCGCCGGATACGGTTCAACTTCAGACCGCTGAAAGACGTCTCAGTATACTAGGAATCCTCGAACGGATGCCGCCGCAGCGTGAGCAGATGTATTGTGCGAAACCGACTGCTTTAGGTCTGAGTGTGTCAGCATTTCCATTAGCGCCGCGATATGGAAAAATGTTGGCATTATCACATCAACACAATTTGTTGAAGTATACTGTTTGTTTGGTATCAGCATTGTCTGTACAGGAATTATTGATAGAATCCTTGGGTAGTACAAGTGCAACAAATACGCGATGGTTGCAAGTTCGCAGAATGTGGGCTGGAACTGGAAACAGTTTACTACTTGGTGACCTGATGGTACTGATGAAAGCAGTGGGCGCAGCTGAATATGCGGGATTGGACGGAAGTATAGGCAGGTTCTGCGAAGAGAACGGATTACGACCGAAGGCTATCACCGAAATTCGCAAATTACGACAGCAATTGACAAATGAAATTGTATTAAATATTCCGCAATTGGACTTGACAATTGATCCAAAAATGTCACCGCCTTCAGATATTGAAGCGACATTACTTAGACAAATAATCCTGGCTGGTATGGCGGACCAAGTGGCGAAAAAAGTTACAATAGAAGAGGTGACCGATGACGATGATAAAACGAAGTGGCGATACGCTTATAAAACAACAGAAATGGAAGATCCAATTTTTATGCATTCGTCATGTGTTCTGAGGAAAACGCAGCCAGAGTGGGTGGTTTATCAAGAGGTTTATGAAACAAATAAAATGTATATGAGAGGTGTGACTGCTATCGAACCGGAATGGTTACCCAAGTTCGCCCCATCATTGTGTCGTTTGAGTGAACCTATGACGGAGCCACCACCACGGTATAACGATAGTTTGGGGAAAATTTTTTGTCATGTGACTGGAACATTCGGTAGGGCAGCATGGGCACTACCCGCGATGGAAATAGAATATCCAACAAATATAGATGGCATCCGATGGTTTGCCCGGTTTCTCCTCGATGGACAGGTGTGTCCAAAATTGAAACAATTTGTGCCATCTCTACTTTCAACACCGAGCAGTATCAACAAATCTTGGGCAAAGTATGTTATTTTAGTAGTATCGAATAGCTTTTTAATGATCGAAGATACGTTAATGATGAGCGTTAATCAGCACCGTCTGTTTCCATTTAACTGCTGTTCAGGAATTCCCATTTGAGGAGAATGACTCCTTCCTATTTATTTCAAAATATTCAAGTTTATGGAAGTTACATAAATCCAATGTAGTCTATTTGTCCGTTTTGAGAATCCTGACTGAAAAGAATCAAACTAATGGGTACAGAAGTTAACTCTATTATGCTCGGGAGTTCTTTTCGATTTTTTTAGTCAAAACCGTCGTGTAGATATAATGGGGTGATGGGCTCACTGAAATATGGTAATTCCATCAGTGATTGAAAATTCATCATGTAGTAAATAATCATAGGAGAGAGGAATGACGAGGATATTTGGTGTACCCAGTGCCACTGTTTGAGGCAACGCTCCACTATGATTTTATTGTTATAGGTTGCTACCACGAACTGAAGCAATCACTAAGACTCTGTTATCAAAAGAAGTGATGTCGAAAGAAAAATTGATGAGAATATGGGACGATGATCGAAGTTGTGAGTACACTTTCACTATATTACAATGGTGACAGTATCTCTCGGTCGCTTAAGATATTTGGTCTTCTCTCCAAAGGTGCACAATTTAATTCTTCTTTTTTTTCAGTTCTCCTGAGTGTCTATCAGAAGTGGTTACCTGAATCAGCCCACAATGAAGTTGCGAAGATCTGGCCCCCTATATGAATTTGAGGAATATGAATGGAAACATCGGGGGTGAGCATAGTTTTTGAGGACATTGTAACGATCTACAACATCAAATCGCCCGACCACTGCTCATGGTGTAATTAAATCATTCTCATTAGAGATTGGGAAAATTATGAATATATGAGATGAAAGGGAAACTAAACAGGATGAGATTGAGGGCAGAGGTATGGCAATCGTAAGAGGGATGAGAACTCTGTTGTTCACGGTGTTATCAGCAAGAGAAGTCTGATAAGTGGATTGGCGAAGCTCTTCCATATTTGTGATAGGATATAAATATAAAACATGTTCCAGTATAATTTCATTGAATGCAGGAAATTATGACGTAATAGATTAAGGATAGTTAATTGCTCATGCGATGATTAAATTTTCTAGATTTGAATCAATCTATTGAATTTAATTTCTTGTCGCGAACATAAATTTACGATCCGGTGCCGTGTTGGTGAAATGTTGCAAGTCAACATTTCATTTAATGGAATTGTTGAAAGCGAAATTAGGAGGGTCAATATACCATTATTGCTTTCTTATATATTCGCAGCAATTGCAATTAAGGATTCGATGGATCCGTATCATCCTGGTTTCTATCGACTACTTCATGGTTATCAGCAATTGGAATACCAACAACAATCATGGAGTCGCGGAATAACACAATTTTTTGTGAATATTTTCTGTAAACGATTGTATCAATGAAAAGTAAGAATGAAAAAGTTTTCTTGCTATCTTTGGCTTATCTCCCTTCTCGTGTGATTAATCACGATTCTTCCAGTCCTGATTCAGCAAGGAGGGAACTGACGAGATTTAGCAATTATTTCGTTCTAATCTTTTACTTAGAACTATACTATTTAATGCGAGATTTCAAATAATTCATCTCAAATGTGTGATAATAATTGGATAAAATCACTTCGTCTCAAAATTTATCAAAATGGCAAAATCAAAATGAATGAACTCGATTGGAAGTACTTACAGTTATGCTACAGCTCATGCTCAACTGTAAGCTCAGACAATAGCCTATTCAGTTGATTTTGCATCAAAATTCATGTCCGCACTCGATTCATACCAAAGTTGCGTGACAATTAATTCTATTTTGTATATTATATATTTATAGATGTAATAGATTCCATAGATAAGTAATTTTAATATAAAATGAAATATTTGGTAGTAGTTATGAGCAACACACAATTCGATATCTCATTTAAATTAATCACGTCTTAAAGATGTTAACACGCACTCACATACAACTTTGATTTCGAACACGCTTGGTGATTTATTTTTCAGCCGTTTTCTTTCTCAAATGATAAAAAATGTTGACTGAATTATTGATGCTATTGCATTATAGTCAAATAGTACTACTCTGGGTGTGCAGTGTGACATGCGAAAGACCCTGAAATTACTCAGATTTCACAGTCTTTTTATCTTTTCTCTTGAGAGGATTATTTTTGCATGACTTATAGATATTGTTCATATCAAATGCTGATTTCACGTTGTCCTGCAAAAAAAGAATCGAAGGTTAGGGCAATGGTGACGTACTAGTGTAGAGACTGCTCTCGAAAAGTGGTGTGTAAACATTTTCTTGTAAAAATATTCTGCGCAAATTCATACCAGAGAGAAGAGGAATTTCACAAGTTTTCCCTTGCTGTCAGCATATGGTCGGCGTTCTAATTCTTTGCCATCTTTGAAAAGAATCAGTGTTGGAAGTTGTTTACTGGTACTTGCGTCACTGATATGGTATTTGGCTGCGGCATCCGGATATCTACCTACGTCTACTTTTCCGAATTTGAAATTTTCCAAGTCGTATCTGCGAAAAATGTAATAGAAATCTTGCAGATTATGTGATAGGAATCCTGGCTGATCCATAATGAATGCAATGTTTACTCTGCAGATAGTTGAGAGAAAATAGGCGCAAAGTTGACACATGACGGGTTCCATGCTGTGTAAAATGTTATTAGCCAAATAACCCGAGTATCTCTTTGTAATTCTTCGTCTAGTCCATTAGCACCTCTCAAATAGGTGATATTTTCTGGACCTTGATATGTTGGTTCAGGTAAAACGAGACCACACACTGCAACAAGTTTTGCAGAAATTTGAATTAATATATTTACTGTAACTACATGTGAATCTTGTAAAAAATTAGTTGAAAGAGATTCATTGTAACCACAGATTTAAATATGGAGTAATATTTGTCGAATCCAATCATTTCTTGAACACCGTTTCGAGTTTGAATATATTCAAATGTTGGAATCATCATCCAATGTATGATGACTTATATAACTTTTCGTTATTCATCGGTGTCATAGAATTCGATGGTGGGATGACAGGAATTGATTATCATCATTAGATTACGTATGAAACTCATTGAATATATCGAAAATTCGTATTTTCCAGCCTGTTATGTATATCAAAGCTCATTTGAAATGCATCGATGAACTCATATGAATGTGAGAAAAAATCTAATTCATATAAGGGGTCTTAAGACTCAGCAGACGATTACTCCCGTGATGAATTCTGGCAGTCGAATTATGTGATCAATTAAATTCCAATCTTGGGTTTGCTCACATTCAATCCTGAATTTTTGTCGGAGTCAAGAAAGAAAGTTTTGATATCAAATGATCATATAAATCATACGAATTGGTTATTTTGGAGCTTCTTTGCTGAATAAAATTTTCGGGTAGCTCTATAGAAAAACTATTCAGACCATTGAATTTGATCGATAGAGAATCTACACTTGCAGCAGTTTTTACTGTTAGTTTCTTCAAGTGCGACGAACTGAGAGTTTCTATATCATTTCCAACTCCTGCAAGCCCAAAAATTTAGTCTTGAAACTGTTTGCTACGTACATACACTAGTATTCAAATATTCCCTCACTGACATACTCTTTCCCAATCTCAACTCCAGTAGGATTGTAAAGGTGCATTACCCTTGAACTGTTTCGATATCCCAACCCCTGTTCGTTCGAAACAGATAGAAACTACTGTATTTTATCTTGTGAGATCAACTGCTTCGTAGTAATTAAAGGATCAATTACTTGTGAACAATTTCAGAAAGACATAACTAGCTTAATTTATCATGAACATGTTTTTTACAATCGACAATGATATGTGGGGAAGAAGCAGAGACGAACCTGAGTCTCTAGATTTCAACTCTTCATAGGATACTTAGGGTGAATATTATTCAATACTCAGCTGTTCATGTTATCTATAATGAGAATGTTTTTCTTGTCATCAATGGATTTCCATTTCCGCTTAATCTTAACAAATCCTCAATCTCACGCAAGTTGGAACTTGGAAATGAAATGATGTGATAGCTTGCGTTTGTTGTCTTAAACCGGTCATTGGCTTCGTAAAACTTGCTGTATGCTGATGATATATACGCGATTGTCAAATTGTGAATGTTAGGAAAGATGGACAATCATATTTGGCTATGCCTATAACCTCCGAGAATACGTTGGATGTATGCAATGAAATCGCGATATTGAATTTACATGAACAAGACAAAACTGCTATAGTACTCTGTGGAAGTGTTGTGCAGGAAGTGTAGAACTCATTCAATGAGTTGTCATTATTTTATCTTATCTTAAACGAAAGATTTTTTTGGAACGACACTTGAATTAAAACAAAAACCTGCTCACAATTTGTGGAATGTATGAGAGGTTGGTAACGATTTTTCGGATTTTCGATGAATAACTGAATCGAATGATTCTCATTTCATATGTGCTATGGAAAAGTAGTTGCTTTATATGGACATGAATAATGTCTGTGTAGTATGATAAGAGTTAATTCAACCATGAAATTAACATGGATGTGGATGTCGATGTGGATTTTTCGTCCATGTGGTGGGAAAACAGGTATGAGTTTAGATAGAAAGAATTAGTACTAACATTGTTATGACTATTGTCTGAACAGAAGATCAACTTACGAATGAAAATAATGCCGAAGAGGATACCCATCCGCACGTCGGCGTAGAACCATAAGATAAGATTTGCAACTTTTGTATAGACGAAACTCGATGTCAAATAATTGATCATCGTGACACTCCCTGCTTTCCTCGTCCTTATCATTATAACAATCATTAGGAAGAAGAAAATTTCCGTTTCTCTCTGTGAAATGAAAATTAATTATTTCAACATGATTAAATCTGATCACATATATATCTTACGTTTAGCTAGGTAGCGAACTTACACCATTCAATTCACATTCAGCTTCTCCAAACACATGATGACACAGAAAAGGTGTTTGTTTAGAGATCAAATATGAAAGACTGAGTAAAATATTAATTAGGTAGTAAGGTTTAAAAAGTAATCGGACATCTCTTTTGAATGACATTTTGGTCGAGTTCTTCAAGCTCTCATAAAGTAGCTCTTCAATTTTAGATGAAGTGAGTCGAGGATAATTCTTGATATAATTATAGTCTATTTGGACACTTGATGTTGTGCCGAGCTTAATTCAATACTTCCAGCGCAGCATGTAGAGTGGTTCGGAATTTTACTATTAACATTGAACATAGCGACCATAGTGACACCATCATCGACCATCGCCGATACCTGCCGACATATGCCGACGTTAACCGACATTTTACAACAGACGGGATATTACCACTGTCATGTATGGTGGTATGACAGACAGAGATAAGTAGTCATCCCGCATCGGAAAATTGGCCACCCAAATTCATGAAATAACAGTACAATAACTAACCCACATGGCGCTGTTAGAGGCTGTTAGGCAATAAAAGACGAAGCTCGGCAGCTACGAATAGAGAGAAGTTTTTCAGCGGTATACTTTGAGGTTAGTTGGAAAAGGTCACGTTAGGTGAAATTATTTACAAGATATTTTACACAAATATATCACGCTCATCATATGAATAATCAAATGATTGCATTTCCCAATTGAAGCAATTATGTTTCATGTATGGTTGGTTATATCGTTATCTTGAACATGATGATCATCAGATTTATGCAGAAGAAATGACAGCAGAATGCCCCATTGTATTTGTGATATAGTTTCATGACAGGTGACGAATGATACGACCGAAAAGCGATTTGAACTAGAAGGCATCCATGCGTATCTTTGTGAATCCGATGAATTTTGCCGTGTATAATTCTTTAATATCAGGTGCTATCTATCAAGGCCAAATCAATACAGATGACAGCAATCTGTTGAGTATATCTTTTCTTTTGGTCTATTCCAATATGCTGGTTATATGGAGTTAATTCATTGAAGGTTTTTCAGGAGGGAATTTCCCGATATGTTCGGAGTGGCAATCGCAAATCATAGTCTGCATGAGTCATAGAAATTGACATCTTGAATTATGATAAATTTTCTAGCGAGAACGCGTTTGAAGAGGTTGAAATTCGTATGGGAGATTGTATACCATGTGATACTATTGATCCCTGATGATGAAGAATCTACTCATCAACAATATGCAGACTTTCTTACAGAGGCAGATGAACAAACCTAGACAATGGAAGAACGATAGCATTGACAAGCAGTCATAGTTGAATGTGAATTCGAGCATAAATATTTAATTTTCAATGATTTCCAACTTCTATCATTTTAGGAAACATCTCTGGAGTTACTTTATATGCATTGAACACAGTCCTACAATGATGCTCAATTGTCATCTCGTCACAATTGATCTCATCTTATAGAACGGGATCTCGTTACAACACCAGTACATTCAACACATAGTTGATCAAACTCAAATTTTAACATACACACATGAATAGAGATCCATAGTTTTTTCAATAGTTTCAATTATGATCAAAGTTTTTTTCGCCTTCTGTCATTCGATTCGGTCGTAACGAATGAGAAGCATCATCTGCCTGTGATAATCCAATTTCAGTCCTAACAAATGACAATATTTTAGTTTTTATGCTGTGACCGAGAGCTCATTGCTGTCTGGTAGATATTGAGTTTGTAAAGTGACTAACAGTAGGTAAAGTATTACCAGCATAGGCATTGATTGTCTGCTCCGAAGTTGAGTCCACTGGTGATCTGCCTAGACATGATCATGTGCGTCTAACATCAAATGCGCCTTGACAAAATTCTTCGATCAAAGGTGAATTCTTAGTCTTCAGATTTATCAAATTATTTAGATACAGAGCGGACTATTCTGAGTAATTCAGAGAATTGAATGCAGAGAAGTAATCGCATATTTCGGAAATTGAATCCAGGTAAAACTTAGAGTTACTACAACAAATACTTGTGGAACAGCGAAGACATAAGTTGACAAGCACAATATACTGCAAGTAATATTGTGCTGTCCTTCCATGGCCGTCTTGGAGTGTTAGTTCGCGCAACTCTTTGTAGCCCTCAAGTAATTCTTGCAGAAAGTGAGGCAAAATAATGTGCTCATTAATCGGGATTGGAGTATTTATAACAGCTTTCAAATCTTTATTCAATGTTTGAAAAGAATTTTCGCAGTCGGACAAGTAATTTTCATTTCCAGCGTCTGAATTTATATCCAATGGTCCTAAACTCCTTTTGACTTCTCATAAATATTTTTCAAAATGAAGAATCTGTAAAGCACCTGGAAGTGAAGGATACAGTTGCATGCAGCGATTAAAATGTTTACTGTACAAGTACATGTTAATTGATCGTCTTGCTAGAGCTTCTGCCCCAGCGAGAATCAGAAGTAACACATTGGAGTCAATACACTTTACAATGGCCTTAAAATATGCTATTTGCATTATAAATGCATCTAAATTTATAAAAATATTATCAAACTCCGGTTTTTTGGTATATCGAATTTGCATTACTGAGTTGGCGATTGCCAAATTGTACGTGGTAATAATCTGTTCTCGATTACAATTTCGGGCAACTTTCTTTGCAATGTCTAAGGTTTCCTGAACAACAGCTAGTGATGTTGGAGAACTGTTCATTGATGATAAATACTGGACTCTCTGAATTTTGCTATGATCAGTCTAAATTTTGCAATTATAACCAAACCACGTGGGAACTGACTCAACCCGAGATAAAGACATCCTCCTATTTTAGTCTTTATCTATTGCAATAGTTTCTTCAGAATGGCATCTATTGATCTTCCTGTGATAGCTCCGGTTGGAAGAAATGTCATACTTCTGAAAGGTGTTCTGATATGAGTAGTAATATTTCTTGTAAGCGTTTCAAAACGACGCATTTTATGGGGAAGATGTTCATTGTCATCTGCATGGAGATATGAACCCGGACTTGAATTGTCAGAATCTCCATGACTTTCCGAATCAAATCAATATATTGTACCGACTGTCTCGTACAAAGTGTCTTTCCTAGTCGCTGTGTCGACAAACGATCAAAATCATCATGCGTGTTCGGACCATCTACGCTGCTGATACCTGAAGATATTATACTGCTAACTTTTTAAGAGCAGAATTGCATTTATGTCTCAATTTCTTCAGATTAATTGTAACCACGCACTCACGGCTTTCCAAATGTTTTATATATATTGCTGTGATGTAGGCATTCCATCTAAAAAACAAGTGAACCAGATATTTCTGGAGAATTAATCAATAGTATTTCAATTAAATGTATTAGCGGGCACTTTCAGATTGGCATCCTGTTATCAATGTATTCTCTTTTTCATGAATGTATGATGAAATTTGAGTTTGATTAACTACATGATGAATATACTGATTTCGTAGCCGGATCTTAGAGTATGATAAATCCGGTATGAAGCTTGGTGAATTCGCAGATCAATTATATTGACACATAGCTTCTCATCGTTGTCACTTCTGAATCAAACAGAATGATAGCTATGCCACTCAGAGACAATATGTTGTGGAGAATGGTTTACATTTAATTTCCCATTTGCATTGATCATTTAAGTACTCCTCTCAATGGAGTTGTGGATGAATTTTTAACAGAAAGAACATCATCCGAGCTCTAGATAATTCATATGACGATCCATATCTTCATGCACCAAAATCACTTCTACCAAAAAAAAAAATATTCCTGAACGGTTGTATATTCACTGATATTCTGCAGCATACTCCTTCTTGACCAAGTTGTGAAGACATATGTCCTTACCGCCCACACACAGTTCCATTCGTTCATTCGAATTAAGTGAAATGAGTAATAATCGTTTTTTATTAATTGAAAAATGATTTTGAAGTTACCAATTTGTTCAGTGTTGGGAGTGGTTATTGCTATCGAGCAAATGATTCGCATGGTTAACTATTGAGTCATGATGATCTGTAATTCCATTCAACGTAGGGGATCCCGATATTTCGTGACCTATTCTTTGGTTCATTTTCATGATGGATGCATCAACTATAACGATAACAAGGTTCACCAGCTCCTTATACTCTTTAGACTCATCGCGGTCGTGGTAAATTAAGCAATTTGGATGTCAAATCGATATTTGCTTCAATCAGGCATGTAATTCCTTTTTTATGTGGATGTACAGTAAGGTGGTTAGTCCCATTGCTTCATACTGTGGCTGTATTTTCCTTGTAATGATTGTAGAGAATGACATGAGCGGTATTGATGTGCACATCGAGAAAGAGTCTGTGATATCCTACTACACTGTTATTGTATTAAGATATTAGGTAGGATTCTCATTTCAGAGAATTCGAGTAATATGAAATTCATCTTCCAACCAAGAGTTTTATGAGACTTTAGTGATCGATATCGATTCCAATTAGGCCGTATGAACTACTCTGAACGCTTGATGATGTGTCTACTGTCCCAGGAAGTTCGGAAGATGATCGCATGTACCAATCATGTTCATTATTTACGAAGTGACCTCGTAAACTGATTCGATGCACACAAGTCTTGCAAGTGGCCATTTGACCCAACTTGTTGACACCTTATAGGGAAAGCAGTGTGCTAAGAGGAAATATCCTTGCGAAGGCGCCCGTCTGCCATTCGTTCGTCGCCAGTGAGTCCTCTAACTCTGTGTGTATGTTGTGCTTTTTACTGTGATCGAGCGTCGTGCACCTCGTATTTTTGCGTTGCACCTTCGTCGACCTCCAACGTGAAAACAATCTTGAATAAAAGTCTCGCCATCTAAGGGAGTTAAAAGGACCGTAGCGGATGCATATGCATATACTTATATTCGCTTACATATGTTCGTTTTAGTACATACTGCCCAATCACATTGGGAGAGTTCATGGTCTTTTGTATAATAACATTGCCAAGGGCAATACTCAATACCGGCTAAGGGAAGAGGGCACTCATCAATCTTGATGCGGTAGTCGAGTATTGTGGCATAAATCATATCGAAATAATACTTTGGGAGTTTATATGTATGCACTCTTGGGATCAGTCAAGAAGAACATTTTTTTTCGCCTGTGTAACGACGGAATTGAAAAATTGTATCGACTTTCATTTTTAACGATTCACATTTCACACCTAATGACGTTTTTGCCGTATTTTGGTGGATTCCTGATCCTTATGCATCAATGAAACAGTGTCATTCAACTGCAAGAGAGTATATTATCTTGGGTTTTCGATGAGCGCATTCGATTGTTCGCCATTAGACTATTCAATTACAGTATGAGGAATGTATTAATGTCCGAAATGTGTACTCTGATCGTCGTGTCAGTACTCGGAACCTGCGTCCGAGGTTCATGGACTGTTTCATTGGCTGATATTGTCACGAATCGAGGATGATTCCTATTGGATCCTGTTTTCAGATTATGTGCGATTTGTCCTGATACATTAAATTCACTAAAACATAAGAAGAACATTCATGTTATTCCAGGATGGTTCAGGATGTCCCCATATCATCGAAGTGTCAAATGAAGATTAATAATCCGCCTTTTCATAGTTCACAGACTCTCATCATATTTGACATCGGGAATATGATTTACTAGATATTCGCTTCCCATTCTTGTTTGTGTGTGATGGAACTCACAATTGATGTGATCTGTTCTCATCACAATCGAATTTCAGATACGAGCACCAACAATGGCGAACTAGTGAAAATCCGAAATCCTCGGCAAATGTTGTGCTTTCCATTACCAATGTTCTTCCATTCAGCCTTTTCCTTCTTGGAAGCACGGATTGTGTCCATAAATCTGGAATTATATTCAGTTATGAATACACAGTATTGATGCCAAAAATTCATTGTTCGTGTCAATATTCGCTGATGAATATTCGAGAACATTCTCTCATCAGAGAAGTTCCTCATAACAGATCAGTTATACTGGAAAGAATCTTTGATCGATTTTGAGAATTGATGTTCTTCACGTTATGAAACAGCGGTATTGCACTGGAGTCAATAACTTCGTCCCAAATGTCCGCGAGGCATCTCATAAGCTCTTGTACTTTTTTTTTTTGTTACAGTAACTTGGATGGAGATACGTTAGTGCTGTGGAACTGCAAACCTCCGTCGAATGAATTTCCAGGGACGATTTCCGAAATGACGATTCTCTCATCTTCTCAGTTCTAAGTATCTGTGTACCATTGGATACTATGAACTAAATTTGCCGCGGAGTAAATGTTGAAATGATAATGGAATGATAGGAAACCAAATGTAGTCCATTGCAGTCAGGGTGTTCGAATGGATATGTCGAACTCTTGTGCTACATCCAAAAAAATGTTGTTTCAGCGAGTTCAGGTTGTTAGGGTGTCGGTGTCAACCGCGCATTAACCTTACCCACGCATCACCTGAAATCGGTCGACGCACTCTTTGGTTTCAACGTTGTTACTTTTGTGTTGTAGTAGGCGCCAAATTCGCATGTGGAGATTGCACACGTTAGTATTCGCTTCTTTTTCGCATACAGAAAACCAAGTGTATGAGTCAACGTGCGCACACGATTACGAAAGAGACGCGTAGGCAAATTCACGCGGACAATAGGCGTTTGACTGCGCCAATTGCACCCACCGATTTGGTCTGATCGTGCGCCACACTCGTCGCTAACTTACACGGAAGTATAAGGAGATGCATAGAATATGTTTAACTGGTCGAATTACAATGGTGACGCGCGATAGATGTTGGAATTACGAGTATGTAGTTCCGGGGCTCAAAATAATTTAGCAGTAGCGGTCGCACGAACTGTCGACTTGTGGTGAATGCGATAAAAGAGAATGGGAGTAAAAAAATCGCCGGAGATGTGGAATAGGTGTCAATCATTAGATGTGAGAGTTCCAAAGTTTTATTTGCACTGTTCAGAATAATAACGTCGAACCACCATGATACATGGGGAATAAAGATTTTCGGACAGAGAAAGCAATGATGTAATTTCCAAATCAAATATTGAGAACTTCATCTGCAATATATCTTCTTCGATTCTCCAGTATCAATTTCTTTCGCACTTCCTTCATTTGTTGTAGATAATTCAAAATCTACTATCTACGATCAGACCTACCATACCTTACCTTCTTTTTGTGGACGATTCATTTTTTTTTTATTATGTCTTAATAAAGAAAACATGAAGCGTGTGCCAATAATGTTTCACAGATAGTGGTTTTTTGAGAACAGATTAGTGAGCACATTTCGTAGCATCGCATCAAGTTTGTGAAAACCGCAAAATGTACAAGTTTTAGTCAAAACGTTTGGATAAACTTCTACCTCTATGATCACGTTTTACAGAGAATGGACCGATATAATTGGGCAGATAAATATGTTGAAAGTCATCTACAGATTTTCAAGTCTCCCTCTGAAAACACCAGTTCCTATTAGGTCAAAATATTTCATCCATCATATTTGGGTACTTTTATTGGATTCCATCAGTATTTACACTGCTGAGTGCGTGTTCAGATGAGATATTCTTTCCCCAAATTCAGTGAAATAGTTTAACTGAGCGCTTAATTCGTGTTGATAGTTCGCGTATTCACCGTACAAACGCATCATCTGATATTCAACAGTTTCGTCAGTTACATTTAGAAATATCATCGACTTCCCACTAGTTAAACGCATCTCCTAATGACTTTTCAAATAGTTCGTTCCGTATTCGAAGGGCTATCTCAAAAAAGGATGGTTCTTTATTCATTGGAGAGTCGAATAATTGATTGAACGGATATAACATCAATGTGAACAATTGACCACATGGCCAGGAATGGAACGATGGCTTTAATAATTTTGTGTATTGTAAACAACATCATGAGTATGACAGTGATGAACTTCCTTTTACAAGATGTTGGTGCGTATCTATCAGACAAGGATTTTTTTTTGAGAACTCGAAGCTCCCAAATTCTTATCATCATCTCAGCAATGAAATTTGTGATTCTCGCACAACATTTCCAGATAATTGGACTTGTGATTATGAGAGTATATGTAGTGCAATAACGCATGATCGGTTGATGCGTCGTCCAACACTGTGTTCAATTTTGTTCATAATATACTTTACTGTGCCATTGAACTATCAATAATTTTGTCCATTCATTCTGGAAAATGGATCTATATCGGATGACATATATTTCATTACCAATTTGGTTCAACAATTGAGATAAAACGAGATTCTCTTTGTTGTGAAATTCGTTTATTGGCTATTGGTCACTCGACAATGAAATGATCATTGACGATATGTAATGGGCAGTGCGGGCGTGCATCAAGTACATTTGTGGCAAACCTACGCGATTTGATTCAATTTTTCAATATCATTTCGGTAAACAGAACGTTAATTTGCATACATTTTTATTCCAATGTGACATTCACATGAGTCATAATGTCCAGCGAATAACTGTGAGCACACACACGCGTGAAAAAATCTACATACTGTGCGTATATCATTCAATTTCTGATAATATCATTTTCCTTCGACTTCGTTGTTCTAAAACAGACTAATTGGGTATTATCAAGGTCTGGATTTGCACTACATATGCTTTATTTATATCTCATTCGCATTAATAAAGTTCATTTCCGGGTGTCGAGTCATATTGTCGGCTTTTAATATTATTGCTATTTGGCATTCACGAGGTGGACGCATGAGACCAAACAAAGTCGTGTAATGGCGCTAAGAGGAGTCACGGTAATATATCTTTTGTGACCCTCGAGGATTCCATATTAGGACCCAATCACCGCTGCAGCGAATAAAATTCGCCTTTTGCGTCTCAGATATATTCCACACTTAATATTTGAACAAAAATGTGACTGCATGAATTAATGCATTTATCTCTGCATACAGAATAAAGTGTATTCTATAAATTTGAACAACAGGAAATGGAGAATTCAAGGAAATGCAAAATATAAAGCACCATTTACATGATGACGTCGCGGATATTTTTATTTCAATTTTTTTTCCACTATATATATATTGAAGATACGGCTTAGTCCTTCATTGTGCCAACTATTTCTGTATTGACCCTCAGCTACCATATTTGAATATAATCGTGGCAATACTCTCGACACCCTGTCGTGCATACGAGGACACCGTCATGTTGTTGCATCTATTTCTCGTAGCGTTATCCTTAGGTGTAATCATGTATACGTTAGATCAATATATTCACAAATATGTTGGAGAAAGATTATTAATTTCATGTGTATGCGAAAATTCACTTCGAGGTACATTCAAATCAGCTTTTTTTTTTTTAGTTTCATGATATTGTATATAATGATATACCTATTTGTTTAGTATCATCCAGTCTCTCTCTTGTACTGCATCACAAACCGTTGCTCATATTCTCATGTTGATTTAGTTTATCATTACTCTCTGATTATCCGAATTGAATGAAAAAGTATTTTCTTATGAAATAATTCATACAATAAGTAGTCGTATTGAAGAACTAGAAAAGCAATGATTGCAAGATTCTTTATTATTGTCGGAAAATTCTGTATTTAAGGTAGCACAAAGCAGGAAATGCTTAAAAAATTTCTACGCGTAGAGGTTTTCCCGTTTGATTTTTTAGTTGGCTATTTACAACACATTATTTGAGATTCATTTCTGTTATTGTTCATAAAACTCGGAAGAGTGGAATAATCTCGACACTACGTCCAAGTGAGAAAGTTTTGCCTTCTATCATCAGAACATGTTCAGGTGATTCCGAATTCTAGAGTTACATAAGAATACTTGAGTTCACCGCAGTCTAATCAATACCTCGTCCAATTCATACAAAGCGACAATGTTCACAATTGAATCCTTTATGCTGGTTTAAATTCGTATAAACCTGGAGAACACATTGATGGTGTTCAGTAGATATTCCAAAGCCTTGAATGTTCCTTCTTTTTTTTCTGAATTTTTGTTACTTAAAACTGAAAGGGCAAAAATTTTTGTGTTAATTTCACCGATGTAATATGAGGTAATTGCAAAACAATTCTTTTCCAGGTCAATACTAATAATTATTCAACACGAGATCTGATGAAAATAGTAGAAGTCTGACCAAAATGAAAGCTTCCAGATGATTGACAGCAGGTTCTGGTAAGTAATCCATTCTCACATTTCATCGCCATTAAGACTATTCCATAACACCTTTGACTTTCCACAGAGGATAATCAGCAATTCCATTTTCAAACAATCATGAAAATTTGGGATGTTTGCGGACAATGATGACTTTGACCCGGAATATACCTCGTAACATCAAATAAATCTTGTTCGTATGGAGTTAACGATACATGAAGAGTATCAGAAAGGTGTCACATCTGTGAGTGGGTCTTCAAGCTAAACTTCATATTAACCTATGTCATTAATATATTATGAACACATTTACACACGTGTCTATAAAATAATATCGAGCCATAAAGGGACATTGCTAAATGTTACGTACTGCTCTCGTTGAAGTATCCGGGACAGTTCCAGTCACACAATTCAATGGACGACAGAACCTAACTTAAAAGTAACTCCAAACACGCGTGGGCAGAAGCTCGTGGACCACCGCCCGGTCCATTGTCCTGTCTATCTTACCATTCTTGTTCTCGTAATTTTTTATTTCATAGTTTTTATAACATTTTATGTCGTTCAACATTCCACACATGGATTGATGACTTCTCTATGTAGTCTATTATATTTTCATTATTCTGTCTCTCAATATAATGCATGAATATTGCACCTATTACGCAATGCGAACAAAAAAATAGATAGATATGGGTCTGTTGCCAGCAGCAACCAGGAGGTCTGCGCAAGGTCTGCTGAAAGAGACTTGCGGATAAACTCACATATATTCCAGCTCTTTCTAGCTATACATGTCTCTATGTATGCGCATTGCATGCATTTGTCTGGTTATGAGGTATAATAAACTGATTCGTGTTACTGTGATGGACGTGCAGTGATTGGTGAATTACTTTCCCATCTGAGCAGTAAACAGACTCACATGCGAATATTGATGAAGGCTCTGGCAAATAACATGCAATATTTGCAATATATGAGTTTAAAGTCGAGTTGATCGGGTGACGCATCCAATTTTCTGCAAAGGCCGAGTTCGTACTGCATGCATAGAATATGGATCAGGAAATATACATGGATATGTCTTCATTTGTAATGTAGTGCAATATATTTTTCAGAAAAAAAATTCCCAATGAACGAGTTGATATGCATGCAAGAATTATTCATGGGAATGTAATAAATGAAATGAAAATGTGAAGAATAATACGAAGTTATTTGTTGTGAGGATTGCTTTCAAACATGGTGAGGTACCACCGAAGGAGATAGTTAATGAAATTGTCTTTTGGAAAGATTGAAGAATACAGTAGTCTCCTTTCGAGTGTATCTACGTTTGTGGGTGAGCATTCACTTGCGACGAATTGATGTTTCAGATCTCACTTGATTATGAATTATGGACAGAGGAAAGATTTAGAACTTGAGTTGTACCACGTATGGAGTGTTCCGTACTCGAAAACGTGATTGACATAACTACAGTATCTCAAATGGTTGAAAAAACTTTCTGTTAAACACTTTTGCATGGACAACTGTATCTGCATGAGTCTTGTAAGTGGCGTTGCTTCGCGAATAAAAATCAACCTGTTTTTCGATCATTCATTCCAGTCTCTAGTAAGGTTGTAATTTATAAGAATTATTCATAGGATTTGGTTTCATGCGGGGAAGATGCTCATGTGAGTGTATGGGCTTCTATCACAAGTATAGTCCGAATTGATTGTTAATTGCACCATTAGTCGTGATGTGCTTACGAAGAAAATTTAGTTTTCTATCTATCTGGTAACTTATGTGCCATGAACATGAAAGATTTTGAGTACAGTCCTCATAAAAGTTTTTCATGTAACACAATCACGCTGTCAAATGAGCTTTTTTTTTTCTTTCTAAGCAAGGGAAATGTTGGGAGATAGTCATGAACGAAACTGAGAGTTTCTATTAGAACGATATTATTTCACACATCTGATGGTTTGACTGAATCTATTTTTTGAAGGAGTCAGTACTCTGTTGGGAAAACTAGTCGGAATCACAAATTTGCTTATTGAACCAGTCTACTCATTCTCATGTTTATTCGAAAGATTGCTTGTGGCCAATTCAATGTTTGAATCTTGATAGATAATATACCGACAAAATTCAATCAGCTACTACGTTAAAATAGAACAATTGACTATCGATTTTATGAACAGGAAGGATCGTCGGTGCAACTTGATATTGAAGAAGTGATTCATTTAAAATTGTGGTGGTGCATTGATCGGCGAGATTGAGATCAGATGACTGTGTGGAAATTATGACAATAAACATGTTTATACACATTCGTCTTAATATATCTTATGAGTATTATTCGCAATAAATTCATTTCCAACATGTTCTGTAATACTTCATGTTATTGTGTGCAATCCAGAGATATTTGTCGACAAATTAAGCCCACTGCTGATGTATCTCCCCGGTACTTATTCTCTGTTTGTCATATATGAGAACTTGTTTGATGGATACCATAGTGGAAATGGAGTCTAAGGTACCATGTTGGTTATGACAGTAAGTCGTCAGAGGATCATTGAATATAGAATTTCATATAAATATAAAACATCAGGTAGGAGGCACTATCAAGATTAAACATGATCGATGGACATAAACGTCAAGAGTGATATCTTCTCGTCAAGCATACACGTGTCGCAGGCTCCGTGAATTGCTCGATTTGCGCGTTGATTTTCCTGCATGACGTGGAAGTAAGAGACGCCACTTTTTATGATCTCTACAATCTCATCGTAACTCAAAAACTACCCGATGCATATTTCAATTTGCAAGGAGATGAGGTGAAAATTTCCTACAGAGAGTTGTGTCCACGGCTGTCGGATGTTCCAAGTCATCAATAACTCTCATTTTCGAAGATTCAATTTTGCAATGACGCAATGGTGATATGGTTTGAAGTTATAGATGTAATGAGATTGTTGACCAGGAAGTATATCAGATTTGAATAATAAATCATCATTATCATTAATTATTTTCGCATTTTATGACAAGGAATAAGCAAAAGATTGGGTCCTCTGGGATTAACTTTGTTTCAAGAATGGTATTGAACTGTCTATCAGTCCGTGACACACAAAATCATCAGGAGGGAAAGTGAAAAAATTCGTCACTTTTGGCAGTTTAATGTGAATTATGATCCCCCTTCGTCTCCAATTAGACTTCCTTCGAGAATGTTATCGATGCGATGGGAAATTTAAATAGCATCTGGGCTGCAAAATATTTTGAGGTATTGGAATGAAGACTTCATCCTCACAAAACAATTCAAACTATAGAAAAATATGCTTATAACATGCTTTGTTCAGGAACGATTCCCAAAACACCGGAATGTATGGTTCACTAACAACACTAGATGAAAATTCTATCACGTTTGCAATTATGTATAGGGATATGTAGTCTCCTTTCTCTGCACACACGAACTTTCATACAAAAATATGTAGAGTTTGTTGGAAATCATCTGAGTTGGGATAAAGGTGAGCATACTTATTCGAGTGATATCGTGGCACTTGGACACGTGTGAAGTGAGTTCATGACCCAGTCAATGTTTGGATCTTTTCCATATGATGGCAGACACATGTACCTATTCCGATATGGAAATCGAAGTGGAGAAAGAAGAAAACAATCAATTAGGACAATGATAATGGCAATTCATTTTCGATGAAACCATGGGGAAAATCAATGGACGGATCATCATGGTTTGGAAATTTCCTCTCGAAGCAAATAGCATGATGAATGCATTTAACATGTTATATGTCTAGTAATCTCGTGCTTCGTGTATGCCGCCCGCCTCATATTCATACGCGACTGACAAGTGCGTAATGTCGGCTTGCGTGGGTAGTATCTCAATATAACGTGCTTGAACATACGTGCCTGAACATATCAGCTGAAGCCGGTCGAAGTGCCCAGAGGCACCTGTAATGCCGCCCACGAGGAAACTGCTGGAAGGCAAACACTCTCGAGATACATAAGTTGGGCCTATATACCGTGCAGTTAAAGTTTCAAGTACCTTGCTTATATTAGTGAAGACATGGTTAAGCATTAAAATCGAATTCGTTGTTTGCCTTCAGACAAATATCGTGAAGTGGATGAAGGAATACTGTGAATATCTATGTGCAACGGGTTGGCTGTTATGTCCACGATATTGCCTAGATCCCCATCGTTGAATTGCGCTTTCTAATCACATATCATCCAAATTGTTGATCAAATATACAATTTTATAGCAGTACTTGAGTAAAGAGGCATGGGAAATAGGATACTCGGCGATGCCCAAAGCCACCCACATCGCATCCACAATATATTTTCCAATTGACAGATGGAGAAATCTAAGAATTTATAATTCGGTAAATAACGGTCAATACAGGAATGGAAAGAGAATGCTTTATTCTGAATTTATAGGATTGTTCATTGGAGATTACTGTTTAGAAATACCAAGTGTTAGATAATCTTTATTGTTCATAATATTCACAACGTTTCAATTCTCCATTCATCGCATACACATTATAATAGTAATGACGATGATGTTTGTATGCGGTCCGTGTTTATGAAAATCACGGAGTGAATATCAACTAATATGCCGAAAAGTATTACATCATGATCCGAATTCGCAACGTGAAATTGTTCATTTTATTGCTGTGGAGGATGGACGGTTATTGCTTCAATTTGCAAGTAATATTAATGTCTTGCTTTCCATACATTTTTTTTAGAAGACATAGTCATGTTGCGATTTTTTTCTATCGACCTAATGTACTGCCATAAATTTAATCGTATTAAGTAATTATGAAAGGCATTGATAGATCGGATTCAATTTGATATCGGTGATGCACTGAAACAAACACGAATGGTGAAGCACTGTTTTTATAGATGCTGTAATTTCACTATTTATGGATGGTATATTTTTTTTCAATATTCCAGAGTAAGACAGACAGAAAAATTGTAATATTTTGGTGAAATATGATATTGCTATGTCACGAAATCAGTTAAAACACAGACATCACCGGTCAGACCTAAAATCAATTCCGGAAGGTTATCATCGGATTCTGCCTGAATTCACGTCACTCTTTCCTGAAGCATCACGAAACAATCATCTCAATTTTTCATATCATCACTTCCGATATTCATAATTAACTTTCTCAATATCCTCATCAAAAAACTCATTCGATATGTTGGTGTGTGAATAGCCACAGAACAAGATCCAGGAGAAAACATCGGTGGTAGGAATCTACCGGTCAATCTAAATTTCACTCCAAAAATGAATACAAAATCGATATTTCTTTGTATTCAAGTGTGGGCTTCACTCCATATTGTCAGAATATTTTCAATAAGAACTCGTAATCTCGGGATCAGATTGGCATCAACATCGTAGTAGATAGTTTTTTGTAGGCTGTTGTATCCACATTTCATGTTCTGCTACGAAATCGTTAAAAACTATATCTCACTTGTCTTTCCTTGGTTACGAGGTGTCGCTCCGTCAACGCGAGTTTCATATTCATCCTTCCTTTAATGGTTTTTTTTTTTGTGGTGATGAAAAAGAATCATGCCATTATTGGTTTGTTTACACGGACATGAGCAGTTGATCGATGTTTATGTGAACTCATTCACACATTATCGGGACAACAGTTAATGGTTGGTTATGCCATATCCGGCAAGGACATTGGTTCGTGCGACAAGTGTTGGAGGTCTTATAATGAGCAGCGGTAGAGGAATCAGAACTTGTATCATGTCGTAAACATGACGTGAAATTCTCATAGTTTCCACTTTTACAACTATCTAAACCTACGTTCGTCAACTATGTAGGCGTTCGTATATGTCTAGAATTGCCACAATGTTTCAGAAAGTCTGATGAGAAAGTTGATTGATGTGAGACAGGAATTTAGATATTTTAATAATGAATGTCATGGCAGAGTCGGAAGATACGAATGTTGAATTTTGCTCTTTTCTCAAGTTGTTGGATCCATGCGTATGTTCTGAATTCTACGTTGTAGATGAAAAGGTATTCGAAATTATTCAATATTTCATTGCGAATGCATTGTAAGTGGAAGGTGGTGATTGTGTATCAATCGGATAAACGGTGGATGAGCGGAGAATTATGTTTTATTCATGTAAGGATTCAATTGAGAGTATCCACGACGTCGAAGTCGATCCCGCGACTTATAAATTGAACAATATCGTTCGTTCTTCTCCTGATGTATTCAAGACCGATGATAGACATTGTAAAATTTCAGGTGTGTCGCTCACTTGAAATGGTCGTGTGACAAAATTTATAGGTGTTAGTGAATCCAAATGAGAAGCACTAATTCATTTTGATAGCTGATGATTGTAGTTCGTGATTTATGGATAATCTGGATGCGTAACAATAAAATAGTCGATTACATATTTATTCACAGAAATGATTCCAGATGTACGAATAGAAAAGTTTTTGCTGATAATCAAATCGCGAATGTCCTTTGAATCGTCTGTGTTGAATCCCACATTATCTTATAACACTCTGGGAACTATATGCATTTCCGCCTACAGTCAGTTTTATCCGTATGATGACACAGTTTTGAGAAGGAAACAGACATAACGTGTGTGTTTCATCAGATACAATATAGTAATAAGAAATGCATAAGAGTTTAAAGAAGAGGTGAGAGTGTGAATGCGGGGATTCCAATCAAAGCCGAGGATTCGTATGCGAAATAAGAAAAATTCGTGAATATGGCTTGACAACAATTATTCTGATCTTGCCATGGAACAGATATAAGCATCCGATTCAAAAGCTACTGAATAATTATGAATGCATATAATTCAAGACGATGTCACAGCATGTACTAGATTAGATCACTGTTTGAGCGCCAACACGCAGCATCATCTTCTCCATGACAGTAAGGTTCATTCACTGTAAATTCATGAATATTTTTCATGTTGCGCGAAGAGTCAGCTCACTCGATTGTACTATGGTGATAAAAAAATTGAAACAAATAAACTCTTATGAAGAAGACAATGAAAGGAATTTGATGGAGTTCATCCTGCCGGACTCAAAACATTTCAAATTCATTTTTGTTCTTTATTTCTCTATTCTTTTTTCCTCTATTACAAATTTCCCTCTATGTAGATTCAATTTCCATTCGTACCATAGGTTTGTTTATGAATCAAATTGAGATATATTAAACTATACATGTAGGCCGAAAATTAAGTTTATTTTTTGAATTGTTAGAATTCCTCACTATAAGACACTAGTTATGTAGAAAATTCGTTTTCCTTCATGTCTCCGAATATAAAATATCTGTCAATACTTTGAGTGGATAATTTTTGTGATGTGAGATTTCCGCTTTTTTTTCTGACAAAAGTTTCCAAATATTATACATCTAATAATTCTCAATTGGATAGTGTGAATATTTTCATTCCATCGAGAAGAATTTTCTTTCAATTTATACCGGAAAAAAATATTCTCCTTCAAAGATTATTCTTGTCATTCGAAATAAAAACGAACATGGTTGTTCATATCTTAATTTTGAGATTTTGTTGAGCATTTAACTATTTACAGTTCAACATATTTCTGCGTATGATTGCGCATTATTATTACAGACTACCATTGATAGTTGACCATCACTATATTTTTCCCATGTTATGTGTACATTGATTCCAAAATTAAAAATGCATCCATGGCTCGTACAAGAATATCCATCTCTGATTTGAGAATACTTTTCATTAAAAATTTCACCGTTATTCATTTTTCACTAACGTGTAAATAAATTGTCTCCAATAAATACAACTGATAGACTATATAAATTAGTATGGAAATGGATGTGGCCCGATAAATTTAAACTCCATGAAAATTATGAAATCAGCAATTTTCCAATTTACGCAACAACCTGCTAATTGAATATTCTTGGTTCATTGGAACATATTCACTTAGCACGGGAAATAAAAACTCAACAGTGCAAATGTTTCTTATTATGAAAAACATTGCTAAACTTTTTCAATACGTAGCTTCGTGTATCTACGTAAACATTAATCTTGAACATATATACTCCAAAGAAGAAGTAATAACTCAATAGCTCATAGAAATTAATTATGTAACTGTAATTCGATCATCTTAATTAAGCACCATTTTTGAATGTTTCACTAATGCTCGATGTCACCGATGTACTCATTCATCATTATCGATACGGCGGTTGGTTTAAAACGGGCATTCTCTTCATTATCTGCATGTTTCTTATGAGCAATTTCATAGAACTGGCCTCAAGACGTACAATAATAGAACGAAATGGAAAGGGAGAAAAGCCAACATTGAATATATATTCAAAAAATATCCCTGTTCATTCCGGACGTTAAATCCACATCGATATGACTCTACTTTCTCAGAAATGGCAACGGGTGTATCGAGATGTCCCTAAAAATTTTTGACATCTGCTCTCAATCATACTGTTATACTTTGCGACTGTGACTATGAATTGATCGTTGCTCTTGTTGAGCTCTCCGTTAATGAAAACGGCAAGTCAGTGTCGTTGGTCAATCGGCTTCGCTGAGTTTTCTCAAATCTCTTGACAGCATTCCACAATGTCACCCCTCTCGAATCTGATCATTCTTATACCGCGTTGCCTGATCCAGTTGCGATCTTCACTTTTGAACAGTTTCATATATTATCAGAAGCGACAGACATTGCTCTTTTGTAGACTGGAGTCGGAATTCTGGAGAAACCGCCGCTGCGATCACCACTGGCTTTGGGATCTTTCCTAGGACTTGTGATCGGATTCACATCATGTGGTAATATTACAGTACCATTGCCGTCGATCCACGCGCGAGTAAATTCCAAGTTGTCTTCACTCTCGTTATCATGACTCTGATAATCGCGTAATAAATCTTGAAGCTTCTGTACAACTTGTTTATCATCTTGCAGATGACCCACTTTTTGCAGTATTTGTTCTAACAATGGGTTAGCAATTTTGGTTGGTGAGGATTGGAGTGATGTACTGGTGGATGGTTTGATTCGCCTTCCATTTTTATCATACTGTACTGGATTACTCCCAGATGATTTGGGAAGACTCTGGCGTATCGAACTTTTTCTGGTGAAGCTTGTTGGTGATGCGCGAGAGGCGGTGTCATTGGTAGATGTGGCCGATGGATTAACAAATGTGTCAGAAGATAATCCAACTCGTTGTTTCGACTGCCTCCCATTCCATGTGTTACTGCCATTTGCCGTTAAATTTTGATAACACCTGGGTACCGCGGAGATTCTGCTGGCAGTACCTCCTGCACCAACAGTTCCGCTTGTTGGTATCTTTCTCACACTGGTCCTCGTAGTGTTCCGTTTTAATGGACTACCTTCAGGACTGGAATTCCCATCACGTGGTGTACGACTTCCTGGAGATGAACATCTGGACAAGTTGCTACTTTCACGAACAATGGCATTTGTCCGCGGCGATCGTTCACTCGTTGGTCCAATGATGGTTTGTGACACCGAGGAACGCATCGGGTTCATCGGTGATATTTTGGTTTTTCTTAAACCCGTTTCAATGCTGTCAGTTTCCACGCAAGACCGCTCATTCTCCATTTTATTCGGCGGTTGTTCTGAAATCAAATAAATAATTATAAATATTTCTATGTTTTTTGTCTCATCTCCCTGCTATTTATTCAGACATGGTTGTTTCTTCAAATACACTTCGCATTTATTTGTTCGCGTATAGTTGACATCGATTTCAGACTATAAAAACTATTTATGCTAATGCATGTGCATAAAAACGAGTGCGCATAGAGCTTTGATGTATTTATGAGGGAAATGAATGGAAAAAACTCGTTTCCAGTATTGCTGATAGAGTTGTGTCTTATAGACATTTGAGTGATTCATGTGTCGACCCAAAATGGAGAGTGTAATATACATACAACTTATCATGTATTTTTGCGCGACGTATTACCAATTTCTCTGGCTATATATACTTTGCTTTGGTGAGTGTCTATCGTGAATGTAGAATTGAAGTATATTGCTATGGATAATGGCATTGAAAGAGTATCGAGCAAATTGTTTTACATTCATACATGCCTGGAAAGAGCGGATTTTCATGAATAGTGAAATATGTATTATTTCCTGTATGGATTCTTTATTGGAAAATACCTTGATCACTGCAGTGGGTATTACTTCCTTTCAAGATATTTTGTTTGAGTCTAAAATTGGGGAAATGAGTTCGCTTTGCGATAAAAACGATTCCTGTTCCGAATGATTTCCATCCAAAGTTTGGCTATAACTTCGAGAATGAACGAAGAAAAATATTCAACCGACATCTCATTTGCATAATCACAACGAACATATTCACATTTGTCAAGCAATATAGAGAATGCCAATTTTGTTTGCATGTACATATTTATAAATCATATGCAACTTTAATGATCATCACATTAGCAATTAAGATTGATAAACAAAATATTGAAATGTTTGGAATTGAATGAGGTTTGGTGTATTTCTCATCAGCCCACGCGCGACCTCCGCAACGCTTCTTGAAATGCTCAAGTATTATACGTTTGGTGTATTACGATGACGCAACATCCAAATTGGTCTATAGTAACGCCGAATGATTTCTTTTTCTGTGCTAGTAGTTAACATAAAGCGTGGGTCTTATTTGTCACACGAATAAACACACTCGACGTTGATGTCTTTGGCGTGAATTACTTTCAACTCGTCTTCTCCACTGATGGTCTGCACACGGTGAATCGTCTACGTGTGTTCCGTTTGTATGAGCCCACCTATGAATTTCTCAATAAGTGGACAAAGGTTGAGATCAAATTGAGTGGTATCGCGCGTTCTCTTGTTTTCTATTTTTATTTCTGTCTTTCACTTGTACTCATTTGTTATTTATGAATGTTTACGAATGAGATGTCGGATCCGACGTTTCTATATTGAATTCACATTTATATCGTTGAATTTGATTGAGACTCTCGAACTTTCATAAAACAACAAGAAATGGATGAGTAAGAGGAGAAAAACAAAGTTGTCCGTAGTATACACTCGATGAGTGGCAGGGCTTCGAGGTGAACGACGCAATTAGGTTTTTGTTATTGATAAATCGAGGTTATACTGTCGTGTCCAATTGGGAAGAACAAAAATTGATCCGCAAATATCTGACAATTCACTTTTCTCTTAAGGTGGTGTGATTGCGATTTTATCAACTACGATAAACAACTCATCCTTGATTGAGCGTTTGTTTATTGGAATGGAATCCATACACAAATTTCGCGTAGTGCTGGAAGCGACTGCAATGTTCTGCGCTAACTTCATAAAAAAAGGTCGTCAATCATCAATGTCAATCCATTCCATTTTATGATCCTGTCGATTCGCTAGTGATGAATGGACATGAGTCGATATGGAACTGATAAAATAGAATTTGTTATATCGCTTCAGAGAGTTGCTTGGAGAATAATAAGGAGATGAAAGTTTAATATATGATATATATTCATGTATCGTATTTAATGTCAGCGTGGGATTCATCACGTTTCGTAGGATCATGCAGGAGTATGTAGGACTAGCTTACGATAATGGGTATATGTATTCTCCTATGTATCATAGAGCCGCATATGCTTTTATGTACTTTGAATGTTAATGCTCTAAAATCTATGAGGTGGTCCGAACTCGTGAGGGCCGCGGTATAGATTGTATTAACATTGGTCTCACGGTGGCATCGTCACGACGATATAGGAGATGCCAACAGCTGGAAGAAAGCAAGCAGATTGGACCGATGTGCGCACGATCGAGTCTCTTATGGAAGTATCGATCTATTTATAGGAAATATGGGAATATTCAGACAAGGATACAAACTCCTTGGGTATCAATAACGTCTATCTATGCTCACATAATGCCTTCTATAGGCGATTTCAAACAGCGAATCATCTCCATAGAACCGGAAAATAGTTTATATGAGGGGTGCAAAAAAGGCATGTTCCTTGATATTCATCGATTATTCTCCTTCGTGCTACACCTTGTATACATGAGGCATACAATATTTACTTTATCGAATTCATGGTAAATTTGTTACAACTTCCCGAACGATTGTCACCGATTGAGTGTTTCAATTGTATCACGATTGGTTAAATATGAAAAATTCCAGACACGCGGTTTTATTGCCTGATAACCTGTTAGACTAAAAGCTCCTTTCACTGATTTTTTGTGACTTCGATGGTGGGTGATGCAGTGCGAGCTTGTGTGTGATAGAGTTCTGAGTGTCAATGCAACTGTCTGATATTGTATTTGATAGAAGATATTCGATTGATTATCGTGTGATCTTAAGTAATTGCAATATTTGTAATGCGATGTTTTTTTTCAACTGATTTTTGATCCACCACTGCACGATATATTAAGTTATATCGGTTATGGCTATGGGTTCATTAGCACGATACCTCGAATCTTCGCAATATTGTTGTGTGGAAATATAATTGATATTAGTCGTGTGTTCAATTCAATTCGAGTGTAGTCAAATGAGTGAAAAACTTACTTTGACAGTCGACAACCCTAGTCAAGTCTTGACTATTTGAGATATCGGTCATGGTGTTTGCGGTGGTAGTTATGGTTGGTGGAGTGCAATTAGAGATCATTGCTGATGGTTGAACAGCACCTAGACTACGGTAGCCTTCGTCTGAGACCTCGCTTCCATTGTCCGACTGTTCGCCATCGTGGCCCGTTTTGCTATAATGACATGCATCTTTAGAGAACGATTCAGTAGACTCTTCTTTAATTGCTGGTGGACTGGGCGTAAGACTTGGACTTGACGAATCAGCTCGGCCACACTTGTAATTATATATGGCTGGTTCATATTTCGGTGAGTCTTCTTTATCGGATGCACGACGTGCTACACCTCCTTCAACAATGTAACGTTTCGAAAATTCCTCTGAGAGTGGTACTTTGTCACGAATTTCTTGATGAAGATCCTTCTTGGGATCCTGGAATAAAAAAGAGATATATATGATTAGTAACCAAAAATTACTCGCTTGTTAGTGTCCGAAAAAATGGCATATTTCATGAGATATGTGTGAAGTAAAAATGAATAATTGGCTATTGGATGTGTGGTGGAAACGTTAATTGGTCCGAATGTTTGAGTGTTTTTTAAATTGAGTCCAAATTTCGACAATTTTCATTCATCGCTGCATTGAAAGCGGATTGTGAATAGATAGATGAATATAGATGAATAGATGAATTTAACTATTGCAAGAAGCGAAAAAAATCACACATATAGAAATATTCAACATAATTGCGTTATCAAGGTACTTCCGAGACAGGGCTCTTTTAATATAAGTTATGATCATTTTTCGAACAGTTCATATCATCCACAGATAGAAAATCTTCATTACCTGATAATGATCTTGATGTCGACTGTGATACATTTGTGATCTGTTATCGTATTTTGTATGTCGTATCTCTTCATTCAACGCTTTTCTCGTTGCGTCCAGAGGATTTTCACGGCCTGACTTGACTTCCGCTTTGGGTGTGGGTGACCTTGACCTTTGTTTAGTGCCGAGGTCACTTTGCTGACGGAATTGACTCTCCTTCGTATGTGGCGTAGGACTTCGAGATCGTTTACCGCTTTGATTCAAATCCTCACCGAGGTGATGTCGTGCTGTTTGATTCGGAGTTGGTGAACGTGATCGGATCGTTGAAACGCTTCTCGGTGACTGTAATGTTTGTGGTTGTTGTGCTTGAACTTGCATTGTACCGGCACAAGACCCCACGCTCGATGCTGAACTTCTTCGCGTTCTTGGCGGTGATCTTGATATGAAAACATATAATTTCACTTTTTTTTTAAATCTGTCGTTGAATGCAATTGATACTCAAGTGATGCGAGATTCAATTTCTCCATGAGTTCATCAAATCAACTCTGTTAAATATTGATGTTTATGAAAATTGAACAATTCGAGAATTAAATGGGGTTTAAAATGAATCCAATGATGTTTGGAATTTGTCCATTTCTGTCTTGTTCATTCCTATTTGAGCTCCTAGTTTTTAATGGTATGGTTCGAAAGTATCTGATGAATCGATTGAAAGTCAAAAGAATTGTATTTGACTTGTTTGTAAATTATCGTAAGAGGTAAGTATCGTAAGAGGAATATGCAAATTCCTGAGAAAAGGACTTTCTTTCCCTGATGTTTACGTGTTTTCATGGATCGTTTTTCTTTATTCCACCCGCGATTCTAGTTATAATCTGAACTGCATAAATATCCTAAGCCCGTAGCATGTTCATGAATATCGTAGATTAATTTGTGTATCCTAATTCGATGAGTTGATTATAATTGCTGCAGTGGCATTATTCGTTCTCATTCTTGAAGTCATAGATGAATCCTTTCTATTGAATATATTCCCGTACTTAACGTTTATTCCTGCTATGTCTGAATGTATCTAGTGATAACTTTGCCAGATCTACGGCGACCCATTAAGCTGTAGAGTGGTTGCAGATACGAATGTGACAACTTCTAAGTATCATTGGTTTTCCAACTCCTACAAATATTATGAATGAACGAAAACAACGATTTACTTATGTCTACATAGCATCATTTGTGTTGATCCTGTATGATTATATTGTGCAAACGAGAACTTTTTATCAAGAGGTGAGAGGGGATATGGTGAACCAGACGAATTTATGTCAAGAGTACCGAAAGTAGATTCGAATATGTTCGTACTTATTTCACAACTAAGAGCGTTTATTACCTTGTAGTGCAATTATTATGAAAGACTAAGCTTGGCAGCGGAATTTTATATCAAGAAATAATACTCACCTCTCATAATGCACCTGAGTATTACTGAGGTCGAAGGAACCACCAGCCTTTTGTATGAGTTTAGCAGAAATCATGGAGCGATGAGCTGTTGGAGAAAAATCATGATAGCAGGTAGATAATTTTTACTCGTTGTTGATATGTCATCAGAATTGTCACATATTTTATGTTAATGTGATAATTTGGAAACTGATAGAAACTTTAAAAGCGTCATTTAATCAAGATGTCAACGTAAAATATGATTGTAAAATATTGAAATGAGAGACATTTCCAACGATCAATCATTGTGAAATTTGTACTTACAGGTACGACAACGACATGGGTCGTGTTTATCCAGATAATGACTGAGAGTGTCCCAACCACCACCTACACGTACCATCACGTGGCTTCTTAAAATCCTCACAAATATCAGAACTTTCGTGTCACCAATTCGATATTTTCCTTCAGAAACACGAATCATTGGGAATTGGGTTGGACATGTGCATTTTTCAACCAAATCACGAACCTGCAAAGTAAAATCAAATAGATAATTCATCAATATCTCTTATTCCTTTCAAGTATCAATCGGGGTTGATAGGAAATTGAATTTAGCTGTTGCGATTTCACTAATTGGGGTAAAGTAAAGTATTACTCCGTTCTTAATGTCTGTTCTGCAGTATCACTATGGTTTTTTAACATGTTTTTTGCGGTAAGAGCTGATAAAATAACATTTTGCCGCTATATGAGTATCACACTGCGGTAAAGATGCTGATAAAGCGTCGAGAATGATTGGTAAACTGAGCACAACAAACGTACACGAATACTTTTGTTTATCAACATTTTCTGATAAACATATATATTGAAACACAGATATCATTGTTTTGCATCTCGTCAGAACTCCAATTTTTCCTGTCAATCTGTTATTGTGTTATGTTTACATCTATTCAGGCATATATACTGGCACCCACGCAAGTTCCCTGATCACCGGTGCGAAGCAAAATTATTTACAACACCCCAGGCCGCTCCAAGTAATACTGCATGGAGTAATTGCTTCAGTCACGCTCTACCGACAATGTGGGCAATATAGAATATAAATAGTCTATGAAAATTCATCCGTCGATGTATTCTCTGGCCATTGGTATATTGGTATTTATTGTGATAGGTGTGATTTTCTCTTCGTGAAATATGCAGGACGTTTTTGATATGTCAACTTTGTACTATTTACCATAACTTTCAGTGGCATGAGCATTCAACTGAGTTTGATCTGATACGAAGTATTGAAATTTAGAAATTAAAGTCTAATTGGTTCGTATACACAATATGAGAATGAACGCCTTCATGTCATTTCGCACTTGGTATTAGATTAGCAATTATAGATAGTATCACAGAATAACACAGCGTGGTATGCGAGGAAGAGATGTTACCCCATATTCGTGGTAGGTAATTGTCAGTCTTCAATGATGTGATCTACAATTCACATATCAGGAGAGGAAGAGATGAAGTTGGACGGGAGCACTGGGCCCTTTTGAATACCAATGATAAACTTTATTCTGATGAATGTTTGACAATGACAGGAGAATTCTCAAAAGGATCTTATGATACTGTCATTCATTTATTGATGAGATCAATGAAATCAGTTCAGAATTTTTTCTCAAAACATTGCTGGGTGCAAATTGTCTCCCGGCATATTCAATTGTATTCTTTCATCCTGATTGTGTAATTGTTCATCTTTGAAAAATTTTGGAACTCCATTCGACTAATCGTGTTCGAGGATCGATGGAAATCATCGAGTCACGTTGGAAACAGAATAAACTTTACATCATGTGGCACAGAATTGCCTGGAGTTATATTCCATATCTTCCCAACGTTTTCTTTGGACAGAAGCTGCCATGCACTTCCGACACTGTGGATGATTTGACATCATTAATATTGAAATTCTTTTGTGACGATCGAAATATTATCACCTCATGTATCCTTTCTAATTGAAATAACAGATGCCATATGATACTGTGCAAATGATCATACTGAATGACTCCAGTAAATACATCGATTCCACGATCACTCAATTTTCAAATACAAATAGTGAGAATTATTTCTCAAAATGCTTTCATGACAAAAATTTTTGATGCTCATTAAGTGACCGAATATTCAATCTCCATATCAAAGTGGACGCCACATACAATTAAGCTGTATGATAGAATATGTGTCAGCAAAGAGGAGGTACAAACATAAATGAATAGAACAATTGGAGACATGTCAGTAAATAAACACGCGTTCCGTATATGTGTGAGTATGGAAGTGGACAAATTGTGTAGCGTATTGCAGGTGAGCGGACAACGGACAGGATGAATGGTTATGATGCTGTATAATACAAGGCCATCAATGAACTTACGTAACCTAACCCAACGATACGGAATACAGATTATCAATACAGTATTATATTCGTTTAGAGAGGCGAGGCTTGCTACGCGTCGTTCCACGGGATGATTGTGTGCGGCAGGGAACGTCCATGAGTTTCATGAGCTAAAATGTAAAATTGACTTTTGACTAACTTTTATTATCACATGACCAATTTATTCCTTCATCAATTCTGAGTGATCATTTTTGAGTTTTTCTGAAATCCAAAAATGTTAACAGCCTGGTAGGATCATCCAACCAATTCATTCGATTATTGTTACCATGTGTGGTATTGCAATACTGTGCGATGTTGTAACAGAAGATCATGAGTACTGTCGTGGATGGGTGGCGGTGTTAGCCATGTTCACTGATGTCGCATGGCAATCATGTACACGAAAAAAAGAGATCAGTTCTGAGTATAGATCGCTTCTAGAGAAACCATAATATTTTTTCAAGAGTATACTCATCCATATTTAATAACAACCAACCGACAATCAACTACATTCTACGCTAGAAATCACGTGGAATTATCGTGAAAGGAACGTGTTTGCATATTGTGGCAATGCCAACGTGCACAGATCATCATATCGATCACACTGCCATAGAGCGCGGTACCGATTTGCATCATCATAATGGCCACGTGGATGATTATTTTTTCAAACGCGAATATTTCCGAGAGTATATTTCTATCTCTGAACGTTATGTTCATTATTTGAATGAAGGTATTGTTGATTTTTCGTCTGTGCTTTGATGATTAAGAATCAGATATCGTACTAAAAAGGATCGTTACATTTGTTTTATATCATCGTTAGCTTCAAGTGTTACGCTTCACACACGGCATAATATCAATGAAGAAATTGTGATATTCAGTATGTGAACTCTCCTTCTGTGGACGAAATTCATGGAATCATCGCTAATTGTTACGATAATTGATCTTGTTCCTATTGTGAAATGTCCTTTAGTTACGGAACGAAAACATTTTAAAAAGAGTTAGCAGATTTTTAATTGGTGGATCACGGTAGTAGACTTATGAGTTTCCAGGGAAAGCCGTTGCACATCAAACTGGAAATTGTACTGTTTGACACTTTCCCCAACTTTCCTCTTAAAATTTTGTGCTCGTAGTGCGTATACGAAAAGAAATGTATTTGTTCTCATTCCCTTCTTTTCCTCTCATCCCTTCTACCATCTTTTGTCATTCAAGTATACCAATGTGACTTCTTTAGAGCCTGAAGCAGTGAAAGGTAAGAAGAAACTATTGTACGACTGTTTACTTCTGCTAACTCGTACATAGACATTGAACAAATTCAATGCTGGTGAATATTGATGATGCTCATGTGTCACTAATTGCTCTTTATTTTCTCATCAACAATATTTCTCATAACCTCAAAATAAATGTGGCATTATCACCAATCCAGTTTGGACACTGGATTTTCCTAGTTCACGCAATGATATTTTGTCTATTCATTTCTTATCGCGGAAACATTGGTATGAGAACGATTGGTCGAAGTTGAAATCATACGGACGATTATCCAGGTGTATTTTCGTGAGGGATTAATATTTTCTTAAATGATTATTGAACAACACGTTCAAAATAGACTTGGAACGACTAATTTTCTGATATTCAATTTTTTTTTCTATGATGAACGATAAATTGATTCTGAGTGGCAATGTAGAGCGAGGTCTAATGTAATTATGCGGCCTCGTTAATTCCCTATTTATTCTGCATTCCCGTGATCGCCAATCGCTTGCACTCATCACTCTGCAATTACTGCATGCGTAGTAATGTTCATGTGTACCTGACACCATTGATAGTATGGCATTATATCTATCGTGGTCATTATGACTCTTATGTGCTGTTAGTTTTTTAAATAATCATGCGTCGATCATTGAAATGATGTGAACGTGAAATGTCACGTTAGACAAATTATGTTTCGTTTTTTTTTTTCGCTATTATGGACACATATATTTAATGATTTCTAAATTGATATAATATTCATGATATGATATCAGTATGTGAAGTGGATTAGACACAGGCGAGAACGAGGTGTTTATGTCAGTCAGTCATGGTTGAGCGCGGGAGTGAAATCTTTCTGTATAGAATGGCGTATCTTAGGATATTCAGTAATATTATAATGGTTCCTCGCTTGAGAACGTTGCTCGTGATTACGTAGATACGTGTCGATATTATCCACGATTACGTAGTTTACATAAGTATGGTTAGAGGTAGTGTGTGCACGTGCATATGCTTTTTACTTAAGCAGTTGAGTACATGAAGGATAAGCGGAATAAAAAACTCGAGCATGGAACCTTTTTTCTCGGACGGGAATATCATTTGATAAAAACCCTTCAGTTGTGCAGAATTATCCGCAATGTTGGGAATAATTTTTTTTTTTGTGATCATTGTTTCACGTGAAACTATCACGATGATGAAATCTCATTTAGCTGCATCGTTAAGATCTGTGTATCGTTTATTGGACAATTTGATTTTAACATAAGTACTCTCGAGCAATCCCCATATGTGAGAGATAAAGTATGATGACATGCAGATGACTAATTTCCATTTGATCATCACTCAAATAAACATCGTTATGTGTCAACGGGTTGTTGATAGGTGAAATCGGTGACCCAATCATGTTACACATTCATTTTCGGTCCAGTACAGACACACAAATGTGAAACCTGTAGCTATCTGCTTCATCTTTTTAATTTGATGGAGCATTGAGGAAAACGAGTTCCACCGTCAGATTTCGAGAGCATTGGAATAAATCTGGAATGTGTTGTGTCAGGCGTACATGTCGGAGATAATTTCTGATGATTCTCATGACGGTGTTGGAGGTTTTTGGATCTTGATTTTGTAGATGCATAACAAAAGATTGTGTATAATACCATCATGAAATTGAAGGGCAGGATACCGAATTTTCTAGGAGCTTCCAGTTTTCTATTATGTTTGCGTATTTTTGAAGAAAGTGTAATAGTGTAATTTTTGGTTTTTCATTAATATTTTTCATTATTTACAGATCATTCTAGGTCATTGAATATCATTCGATTGGGAGGGAATTATGTTTCACAGGAGTTTATAATTGTTTTCATTGTCATCGACCTCTCTAGTGGGCGAAAAGAGTAACAATTATGCATTTGGTATGTTCGCTAGCTGGTAATTCACGAAATTAGGTCGTTTATTGTCTCGAATGATTTCGGAAATGAAATCAACCGGTAGAACTTTCATTCATTCGTGTCACAAGATAAAGCAGAATTGTCATGTTAAATTTCATTCCGTTACATTGAATTATATACAGTTGAGTCTGACAAATGTTTATGAAGAATTTATAGAAGCAGTGTGATCGCGAATAACGTGAAAATTATAGCCAAGGAGATCCTCCTCAGAGCTTCTGTTGATTCATCGACGCTTTACAACCATCTTATTTGAATGTGCAACTCGTTGACTGCTAAGGTGTAAAGTCGACTCTGTTAGCTCTATCGTGGAGTGATTTATCCTTTCTAGAACTACTGTGGCTATTCTCGACAGAATTTTTTGGTATTATCATGTTCTAAAGTAAGTTGAATGTAGATTTAATTGTTGAATTGATATCGGAATTCGAAAATGAAATTTTTAATTTATAAAAATTTTTGTTCTCTCATGCGATACTTTCTTCGAGACGCACTGCAAAGAAAAAATTGAGCAGAACTGTTGGTCGAAGGGGTAGCCAAGATCACGGCCATCCAATATGACATCCTGCACTCGAAAATTCTTATCTATTCACAATAGATCTGGTCTCTCTCAATTGTCGTGTCTTACAAAGCTCACAATTTTGATTCTCTCACATACAAGAGCCACCTCACTAATTTTCATATTTGAAATTCTGAGAAAAATTTCTTCTTTCATTCTCGAAAATATGGCCTTGATTCAAAGTGGCAACTTTGCCACGATCGGCGAATGTACTGGCGATGATTTATCTCTCGTCGGACTCTTCAGTCCACAATTATGACAGATTTCGGGAGATGATGTACACGGAGGGAAGAAACTCTTAAAAATTACTTTCATATGATGGTAACTTGGGGACATCGTGTCACTTGGGAAAATTTACGAAACCACTGTAATTTTTTAATGTGTGCATGGTAAATTTTACCATGTACATGGTGATTTTTCAATATAT
>JABMBR010011310.1:0-40166 GCA_018881525.1 Meteorus sp. PSUC_FEM 10030008 | reverse complement strand
TATATAATTATTTCTCATGATATTTACATATTTAAATACGCTTTGGATTCATTTCATATTTTCTCAATCTCCTTTGTCATTCATCATAAACATAAAAACAACAGCAAAAAATATTAACAGAGATCACAGATGAGCCAACAGTAATTATAAAAATTAAAAATATCGTATCTTAAATGGAATTATACAGTGGAATGACCACAAGAAAAATTATAAAAATTGTAATCAATCATTCTATCGAATTCAATACACAAGTACGTATGACCAATTACTGTGTAGATAATAAATATCTTCCTAAAATATTCCATCAGTCATCACTGAGTGGACAAAACATATGAATCAAACGCTGCATCAACAATAATACACCGGGAATACTTCACTGTATTGTCGTGGATTACTTTCAAAACAGCAGAATGGAAGAACATTATTTTTTTTTTTGATTATCCACACAAAAATGCAAAAAACAATCATATCAATATTGTATACTCATATACATAAATATATATTTATACAAATTGTGATCTATTGATTCAATTGCTTCTTGTGCATCTTTTTTCAGAATATTTTCTCAACAATCGTTTTGATTAGTTTCATTCCAAACCAAATTAATACCAACATCATCTCTGATATTAATTCTAAACACAAAACATCAACGTTCGCGTCGACACAATTCATCAATATGTGATAGTCGAATATAAATATGAATATGCATATACAATTCATCAACGTCATTCAATCCTTTCTTCAAAAAATAATTAGTCCTTTATATCTTTATAGGAACAGATGAGAATTAAATTATTTGAGATAGTTTATCACGCTGCTGGTCAAATATGTTTTGTATGAAAATGGAAGATGAACCTCCACAATAATCCATCCATGTAATTCATCATGTCATATTAATTCAAACAGTCATTGATGCTGCTGTTGTTGTTGTTGTTGTTGAAGTAGAACTTTCAATTGTTGTTATGGCTGATGTTAAAGTTGATTTAATTGAGGTTATGAATGTGGGTGTTTCTGGTGCCATTGTTGTAATATTTGATATTGAAGTTGAATTATCCCAGCAATATGGCATTATCTGTCCATGTTTACATGAATTCACTGTATCATTGTGGAAAATGATGAGATAGAGACCGGCAATTGCGGTGAAAGCACCAGCTGCTAATAATGCAATTGCTGGAATTTTTCTTGAAGACAATAGTGAACCCTCTTCCAATCTCAGATAACACAATGCAGGAAGAACATATGCAAGTGGAACTGCAGCAAGAATACCATTCAATTCAAGTACAACTCCCAAACAATCTTCTGACATCGAAATAAGATAGGCCGTTGTTATTATTCCCATAGTTATGATTAGGTAGCGTCTGTCTGAGCCGGATATATAAACATCGTGATTTTCCGTTTCGGCCGTTCCTTTTATTGCCGTCAATATAACCTAATAATGCAATAAAGATTTGTATAGAAGTGAATGAAACTGAGAGTAATGAAGAGGAGTCAAATGCAATTTGCCTTTGATAAATCTTGTTCAAGTGCTGTTGATTTTCAATAGATGGCTTATGGCGCAATTTGGATGTGTCTTTTCATTTTTTTTAACCTAATTGAGTGAGAAACATGGAATGAGGAATCAAATTGAGAATTGAAAGGGAACGAAATTCGATTTCACTGTTTGGAAATGTATTCAAGGGAGAGAATTAATACTGGGACGAATTAATGTCTCATTAGATGAGCAGGAATGATTGAAATCTAATTATCACTAATGTGAATCCGGTAATTCCAGGTATTTCAAGATCTGATGAATTTTGGTCGTTGATAAATGGATTGCCTTGGTACAACTAACACGTCAGTCAAAAAGGATCAGGGTGGCATTCAAGAATTCCGCATTCCCCCGACCTATTTCATTTCTCATATACCACTGCCAATAATATCCGTCATATCCAAAAGGAAAATAATAAAATAAAAGGTATATTGAAGTGAATGATTATTTACCTCACGGGTGACGAAGCATTCAATTGGAAATGTGAGCAAAATGGTTCCACTAAACATAACCCTGGATAAATTCATGAGATCGTCGTCCCAACAGTAATTTTCCATCAAATCACCTTGTACATAGCTTGTGAATGTGACATAACCAGCAATACCAAATGCTGCAGCAATGATAAAGGAAGTAAATAAAGACCAGTGCGTTACGATGTCCCACTTCTGTTGGGTTGCACGTTCAATCGACCCGTAAATGAGAAATGTGTTATGATGGCACATAAATGCAAATGCCATTATCCCAATCGACGGGATGACACCACGTATATTAGCAAAATTCCAACTATCATCTTTATCAGGTCTGTAAATAAATAATAAAAATATTTTCCAGGTATAATTATGGATAAAAGTTCTTTAACTTCATGATATGAAAGAATTATTGTGTCCAAGTCAAAAGTGCACTTACACAAGAGAAGACATTGTACCCATTCGAATAAAAATTGCAAGGAGAATGAAGCCCACGCAAACTAGCGAGAGAAAAGAAATTTTCGCCAGTCGTGCAACATTTCTATAGAGACAAAGTGGAATCGTGATGCAAAGTGTTGCTAGAAGTATTACAACTTCACGTTGAGCGAAAATATTGCTCTCACTCATTCCAGTGACTCTGATTATAACTTTCGTTACTGTATCGCCCACTACAATATTGTATGACACCATTGCTGCAATTTAATCGAAAGAGAAAATTGGCTCAGATAAAAATGGTTCAATTTTCCTAGAAAAATTTTTCTACATTTCTTTCTTGGCTCAGTCGTATTTACCTATGAAAGGATAAACAAATTGCAGTGCAGTCAATATATAAAATCCTGGACGACCAAAACTGGCTCGCATCAATCCTTGATAACTCATTTCACCACAAATATGTCCACTTCTTACCATAAGAATAAGAGAATAGTCAGTGAGTACTGCGACAATGACTAACAAAAACATTCCTAAACCAAATCCGGATTGATGAAGAGCGTAAGGAATACCTGAATGATTTTATGTTCATTGAATGAGATAAAAATGGATAACATGATTGATTGAAACAATTTTTCAGATGATCTCCAGAGAACACTTACCAATAACACCACTGCCGATGATTGAATTGATAAAATTGAAACTCGCTAGAGGAAGACTCGTAAATTTCCCTGATTCCTCCTCATCCTCCTGTAATGTGACCCACATCGACAATCGTAAGTATAAATCCATCACCACATCGTATCAAATTTCAACACGGCACTGTACTTCATTTTTTTTTTTTCAACCCAATTCATCTCTTTGTTCATTATATTTATTTCACTTTTATTTTGCAGATTGTTGTGCTTCGTACTCTTTTCTCTCAAGGCTTTTCATTACAGTATCAATGACAATCTGTTTTATACAATTTACATTGTACACCAAGAGTGCATGTTGTGCTTCGCAATTCAACCATAACCATTGTGCTCAGATAAATTCATTACGTGAATATAAAAAAATAATAAATAAACATTTGACAGTGCATTTCATGGAATGAATACAAGTAGCGAGAATTTTCTCTCGAGCATGCACAAATTTCCGATCAATAAATTCTTTCATCTCGATTTTTGTATTGATTTTCAAGTTACTGATAACCCAACAAACTTTTCCGTATACTTCCAAGGAAATATTCATCAATTTCAATGTGATGCAAGCTCAGGCGCACAGAACAAGTGTTCGAACGTAAAAATAATAAAAAAGAAAAAATTGCAATTAATACAAGTGCACAGCTTTAATGCATGAACTGTGATGTAATTAGTCAACAGAGATATGAAAAAAATTCATAAAAATTATTCATTTTCCAGGGGGTAATCGAAAAGCTGTTCAGAAATTCGCATACTGATTTGAAATAGAAGAGAAATATTCGGAATTGTCCATCATATGTGCACATATTCAACAACCGTCGGTGAGAATAAGTCAATGACTAAAAAGAAAGCATATCAACATTTTACATGAGACACAATAATAAAAATTAATGAATTCGATGACTGCTGAGATGACTCTGAAAGCTTGAAGATGACGACGATCCATGAAACGATGAATATTGATAATTAAAAACAGAAATACAACAAATAAGAAAAATCGATGAGTGTTAATATGTTACAATATATATTCAACCGAATGAAAAAGTGGATAGACACATCATTACATAAGATTCATTGAAGTCGCGAAGAGACAACGTTTTTATCTTACCCTAACGAGTTGTCTCATGTCGTCGTAGGAGTCATCAGTTCCCAAGCTGCCTCCCTGCCAAATTTTTTCAAGGTGTTTGTGCGTGTGAGCGTAAAAAAAAGTAAGTGTAAAAAGGCAAAAGAGTAGTGGAGTAGATAGAGTATGTAACAATACAACCAGTGAAACATTGACGAACGGATAGACAAAGGTTGAAATATGTCAATTCGTTATCCAAAATCGCCTGTACATATTTTATATTTACAAATGGATACTGATAGGATAAGAAAGTTCATCATCAGTTCTCTTTCTTGTAGATGGAAATATTAACAGAAGTGTTATGAAGGTAATTTTCCGATTGGAATAATTTGACAAACACTTGAACGAATTGAAAATTCTCAATATGCAACAATTCATGATGGAATATAAAATATTCTTTGTGTATGGGTTAATAATACGAAAAGTCTTTTCATTTTTGATTGTTTATCATGTGTGCACTTATATCAGTATAAAAAGACTTTATAATTAACCGACGGAGCATTGTGGAATAATTTCTATCGTTTGATTAATTATATGTGAGTGGATTGTGGATAAGAAAACGAATTAAATGCATGAATTATTCGTTAAACATATCTCTAAATTTTTTATTGTATCAATGACCATATGTTCACTAAGATAAATCACATCAAAGTGTCTTTATCAATTCGAATTTAATAATTGCAGCAATTAATATCAACGGAAAGATTTTCCCAATTATTTTTCATTCAACATTGTTCATCCAATTCTCGACTAATTGAATTGTCCACCAATTATTACATTTCACAAAATCCACATCACACATGAGATAGAACAGGAGGGAATCCAAGTCAACTCACACATTATGGTAGAAAAATAATTTCTAAATATTCAGAAAAAATTGAATAAATACTCACATCTTCAAAATTTTTTCTCGCATCCAAAATATAACTCTTCTCATCAACATTACGATTTGACATCTCTTGCGCCATGTTTAACGTCGTGTTGATACAGAAGAAAAATTAGAAAAAAAAGATCAACAATAGGGAAAATTAAATTAAATCAACAATGACAGGAGTGTTGGTAGTAAATAACAACAATATAATCATGAATGAAAGACATGTGCATGTGTATATTGGCAAGTGACACAGGTAAAAATAGAAAGAGTAAAATCAATATCAGCAAATTTATTCCCCCAATTTTTTTCTCACAGTGAGCAAATCACAAATCTAAATCGAAGTAATATGGAATATATGTGAGAGCTATAAAGTAAGATGTGATGCTCATGCTCTAATATTTTATTGATTTGCTGAAGATGAAACGACGCTTCAGGCTGCGCCTGGAGCCAAATATACACATAGCATGTCTTCCCTCCAACCTGGCCTTTCACCACTAACTGGTGTCTCTATTCTCGATTTTATTCCATCAACCGCGAGATCCACTGTGCACACATGCGCACACTCGTACACCCACACTCCATATCCAGTTCATTAATGCTGTTGCGCAATTTATAATAATCATACAAGACATGCATTTTTGAATGTACAATTGTTCATACATAATTAATGATGATATTTAGGATTAATCCACTGTCCAGAATTAATTGTCACACATCGTAGCATTTTCAATTAGCTCATTATTTCATTTCTAACAGAATAATTATATTCACTCCATGACAATTATTTTCTGTATTTTATTAATTAACTGGGAAGTAATATAAATAATTTAGATGACAAGAATTAAATTGTATTTTTTTTATGATTGGGTAGGAATGATGAGCTTCAGCTTTCTCATTAATTCTAACAAATTGTTATTTTGTCATTGCAGTTCTGACTGGATGATAGAAAAAAAAATTGTACATCACAATTATAAATATTTGGTGGACTGGATGACATTGAAGAATCATAATTGGAACGGTAGACGTAGAGAAATGAATCTTGAATGAGAAATTCATTCGTATACACAAATTTGTCGTTATTACTCTCAACTGGATTGCATTCGCTACAAATCGAGCTGTATAATTTCATAAACCAATTTCATGGTATCAAACCGCATCATTGATATCAGTCACTCAGATTTATTTGCTATACTTGAAAGTCCAGAGTGAATAAATGTGAAGAATCTCATCGAAATTAGAATCAATATTCGTGAATGTTACTGAGGAATTCATTCTTATCAGGTAAAAATTGAATACACATAAACTATGAAACTTTTTTTCTCCAAGTGGGGAGGACCCTGAAGTGTTGTATATAGATAGCAGCATGTACTTGGTCGTGGAGACCGACTATACCGCATCTCCTGATATTACATGTATTTTTTTCACTTGTAAAAACATGACGTCACGTTTAGGATAAATTTTTACGGAGTCGTGAAATATTCACTACGAATTTTTGTACATAAATAATAATTTATCATGTCCATTAATTAACCCAATGAAATATGAATAGTTTGGGATTGAGTCTGATTCTCAAAATGGGATGTTTTTGTTCGAAGGAAACATTTACCATCAATGCAAGAAAATATCGTGTTATAGAACATCTTGGTGAAGGGTAAATTAATCACGATAACATTGAGTTGATACTTATTGAAAGTTCTCATGTGCTAAGTTTCCATTAAAAATCAATTATTTATTTATATGCGACATCAAAGTGATGAATTGATGTTCATATTGTACGTTGTATTGTACGAGACCGGAACCTAACCTCACTATTGTTCGTATATTTATCAATACATTCAATGTGAATAGACGGCAAGAAGAGGTGTTGGAAAATTTATTATTGAGGATTATCGAACAAAGAAAAAGATATTGAATGAGAACGAGTGGCTTTGAATGATCGCCTTTGTTAATTGATGAATTTCTGTCATTTTTCAGGGGTTTCAGCACAGTCTATTTAGTCGAGGATACATTGACGCACAATAAATTTGCAGTAAAGAAAATAATATGTCACAGTCCAGAAGACCAACAGATAGCCTGCAAGGAAATTGAATATCATTCGATTCTAAAGCATCCAAATATCATCGAATGTATTGATTCGACCCAAAAAGGTGTTGCAGATCCACTCATCAATGCTACTAGTGAAGTTTTTTTGGTTCTACCATACTATCATGTAATAATTCATTTCATTAGTATAACTGTACATTGAAGGGGTAGAGAACAACTCTAGAATTTACGTTGATTCCATTTTCCAGAGAGGAACTCTCGCTCAGGAATTAGACAGACGAGCCAAGACGACTTCATATTTTAGTCCACTTGATGTACTCAATATTTTCCAACAAATATGCGAAGCAGTCAAAGTATTCCACGAAGTGAAACCTGAACCTCTTGCACATCGTGATTTAAAGACTGCCAATATCGTCCTTGGTAATGGGTACACTCCAGTCATCATGGATTTAGGTATTTTTTTTTAGTTGTCCTGTATAATTTACAATCGACATGGAATCATCACAATCCTTCTCGATTTGTTCAGGATCCGTCTCAATTGCCCGAGTTAAAGTATGTGGGACACAAGACGCCCAAAGTTTACAAGATGTTGCAGCTGAAAGATGTTCTATGCCTTATCGAGCACCAGAATTATTTAATGTGGAGAGTTATTGCATGGTTGACGAGCGAACAGACATTTGGGTGAGTTTTGAATGCTAGGACAGAACATTTCATGATCATTATTGAATTTTTGATGAATTTTTGCGATTTTCATGTCAACTTCCAGTCACTTGGATGCATTTTATATGCCTTGTGCTACTTCAAATCACCATTCGATGCTGTTTATGAAAGAGGTGATAGTGTGGCCCTAGCTGTGATGAGTGCAAATGTAACATTTGCAGAAAATACACCATATAATGAGGTAAAACCTGAAGTAAGAAAATCCTGATTAATATCAATTGCAGTGTTGATATCAAATTATGTTTTTTAGGATATGCAAAATCTAATTTTATCCATGTTGAAGACAAATCCAATGGAACGACCGTACATTTACAGTGTGATAGAGAATATCCACGACGTAATCAGTTGTTTAGAAGGTCGTGTTTAACGACAATTATGTCAATTGATATGAAAAAAGAGAATTGAGAGTTGTCTAACGAGTATTTATCTAGAAATATATTATTTCTCGCATTCTCACATTTTCACGAATGTCAGAGCATTTCAGTAATTATGAAGATACATTTTTCAAACTCTCATCACTACACCATTAATTTCATAAATTTATATACTTCTAATTCTTTTCAATTAATACAATGAATTTTAATCGTCCATTTCACACATGAGACTGCAATTTACAGCGAAATAATTTTTTTTCTCGACCACTACTCGACACAATGAAATATTCCAAGTTCGATTGAAATTCAGGAATTTATAGAGAATTACTGATGGAATAACTAAGCCACATAAGCAGAGAAATTGTACTTCAGTTACTTTAGAGATGAAACAACACAGGTATCATTTCATTTCACAGATCGAATCTGCAAAGATAACACTTCGAGCATGAGATGCCGCAGTGTCATAATCTCTGTATATGAAACGAGTATTTTCTTGACAACAGAAGTTGACAAAAAAGAGTAGAAGATAAAATATTTACTCTGACCAATCGAAGTAAAAGAAAAAAATATGAAACACTGATTACATTTCTCTTGAAAGCAATATACATCAACATACTGAATTGAGATGTTCCTCATATTGAATATGCAATTCCAATGATTATAATTGTTGGACAGATGCCCAACTTACCTCAAAATTTTATAGATTTTATGAATTGACCATATGACATAGTAACTGAAATACGTAAAACTTATTTATATAAATTGATAAATATATAATTATTCTTACAATACAATCATTGTAAAATGTAATATATATTTATACAAACATTCCTTGCTTAGAAAGAATATTATATGAATGCAAAAAATATTTTAATAATACAGGTAAAATAACAACAACAGAAAACATCTAATAACGGTATTAATTCTAAATTTTTCCTGAAAATGCATATTCTCATGCCAATAAGCAATATTTTTCATTTTATATTATACATAAGTGTATAGATATATATATACAATTCATCATATCTAATGAATATCGTACGATGTGACACGTAATACGTGGTGCTACGTCATCAAAGCAGTCTTACCAATAATATGGAATACCCTGAATATAAAAGAAGGATGAAAAAAGCCATTGATGTGAATTTTTTGGTCTAATTCATTAAACAGGGAATGAATTATTGTAAAAACCAATGGCGAAACAATTTTTTTCGTCTTTTCATCATCATGAATCTTCAGAAAAGACTTTCGAGATCTGATACGGCTAGTTAATTTTCATTTGTAGTATTTTTATGGTAACTTTCGTGTTGCTCAAATCAGCCGCGAGTTGCTTATTCGTTACCTTACGAATCACACTTCAAATCTTCCTCGAATCAGTTTTTTCCGCGCGTGCGTTCGGTTTGGATGCATTCATCTGGACGTCGCTGTTCATAATCCAAAATATATCTTGATAACTCTACCCTATTTAATTTTTTTTTTATTTGTGATTTTTGCAACGGCAATAAATAGAAAAATAAAGAGAGCCGAAAGGGTTCAATTTGTTCATTATACTTTCGCAAATTGATTTAGGTATGTGTTATTTATTGTAATTTATTATACCACAAATACTTCCGGCATTTTTTTCCAACACGCTTTGACCCGCTTCTCATATCCCATTGAGCTTACGACGTATGTTTGATTTTTGAGGTTATGTTCTGTTGATAGAGACATTATCAATATTCGATAATATAACTGTCATAACTATCCAATTGTTATCATGTGTTATTTGCAAATATTTAATATTTAATCATCCTCTTACATTTATAACGAATGATTTATGAGTTAAGTGACATAACCTCATTCCGATAGGTTCTGTAGGTACCGCTTGAAATCGATTGTATATACATACTTACCGGCAAACGTATGCGACCTTTATTTTCATGATGTTTGTTTATAACTCGTATAATTAATTCAATAGACAATTATCTTATTCTTGGGTTAACGCTTTTAGTCACGGAATAAAAATGCTCATTGACGAAACATTTCGTTATATTCTCATCCATTTTTTTCGAATACTACACGAAATCGGGCGACTATTATTGAGCCTCCACAATCATTAAAATTCCTGGTCTTTATATTGAAAATTAATTCTCATACCTTTTAACTATTATCTGATAACAATCAGTTAATTATCCGAGGCCTATCCAAACGAGAAATCTTCCAATTCATATGAATACACCGAGACCCGAGTGAGAGGAGTATTTCGTATTGATAAAGATTTGTGAAATTTGTCTCTATTTTCGTTGGGTCATTCACTTTTTGATTGTCGTATCAGAATTTATTAGTCGACAGTGTGATTTCCTAATCTTATTTCGAAGATATTTACAGCACATTTTTCTGTATTGTCTTGCATCACTGGAGTTGATGTCATCAATATCGAATACAATGTAATATTCATGCAAAGAAAAAAAAAATCTTTTTCTCTTCAATGCAAGATCAAACAATCGAGGTCACTTATTTACTCTCCCATTTAATGTACCGTCACGTGAACGTTTATGAATAATTAAACAAAATCCCGGAAGCAGAATGTACAAACACTTTTTGAAAAAGGAATATATCTAATCTGGAATTCATTTGATATTATAAAACATCGCTTTACGATATCAATTTGCATTCATATAAATTATCAATCTCAACAATAATTCATTTATCCACCCGATTGCATCGTTGCATATTTTTTTCATTAAGATTAATAATTTAACACTGAAGTTGCAAAATTTATTTGTCAGATTATCTCTAACTGACGTAAATCATTTTAAAGATTGATTAAACTTAATAGAAATAAATAATCGCAAAGTTCATCGATGATTATTTATAACTGGAGTAGCTAACGGTGCACAATTATAATTGGCCATTATTTTTAGAGCTCGACAATTTTATCGATTTATTACAGCAAACTCTTGAATTAAAATCTCTGTTCCTAATAATCCATTGATAAATATAAAACTTATATTCCAATAATTTCAAATAATTAAACTCTTGTGCAATTATAACTAATAAATTCTGTGAAATGCTAAATGAAACTTTTCCCAGTGAAAAACTCAAGTGTAACATCATGAATTTTAATTAGATCCTCAACGAAGTACTCAAATGACGTAATATATATATCCCTCTATTGTGTATTCTTGAAAAACGTCAACGTTACGCGTATTTAAATTGTATATCTTGAAAATGAATAAAAATCAGAAACAAATTCAATTTAAAATTCAATTGAAAGAATTGTCCACTTGTGAACACAAGTTTAAAAATTCTTTACAAATCTCAATATCTTCAAATTTTTTTAGCACACTTCGATCAATCCAACATTGACCTTGACCCTCCTTCTCTTAAGCCAAGTAGCTCTCATGTATTTTGGTGTATAAAATCCATACATGACAGAGACAGTTAGAGAAGAATAAAAAAAAAAAGGGAATACACTCCTGGACTTTGCGTGTGACAAACACGCCAATTCAATTTTATCCATTGCAATTGTTCTTTTTTTTTCTTTATGTATTATTTTCATACGTCTGACATTATTATTCTTATCTCGATCCTTAACGTATTCAGATATTTTTACAAATATTATACAAAGTTATACACAATTTCAAATTGAGATAGAGCAGTTTATCTTCCAAATGATATACATTTGTCTCCTTTTGCATAATATGAAGATTAAATGTTGTTGTTATGATTTTTTTTTTCGAACTGATAGTTGGCCTCTTCAGTATTACAAATGACCGGATTATCAACTGATGTAAATGATCACCACGTGGTGTATCGTCCTATCGATCGCCTCATTGATATTAGATCACAGCAATGAAGAGAAGAAAAATCTACACACACTGCACAACTATGACGAATCATGATTTTGTGTTATTAATAGAATTGATCTACTGATAATTTGCTTCATCTATTCAATTGATTTATCTATTGAGTTATGTGAATAGTGAGATGGTGGTCACTGGTCATGAAAGTTCAATCAACGCAGTGTGTTTGAAACGCTAGAGCCAACAGGTTCATTGTAAATATTCTTCACAAATCATTTTTTTTTATACTGTGCATTTTTTTTCTGGGTCAGCACTTCACATTTTTTGCATTTTACTCAATTGAGTGACTGAGTGAGTAGTCAAATGAATTTTTATTCATAAGTAAACTTATCAGTATTCAGATCTGTGGTTTTTTTTTGCATAATGAATATTATCATGTGGCGTGAGATGGTGGAGAATAATTTATATTTGGAGAGGAATTTGTAGGATAATTAGGTCAATTTTGAGAGGACAATAACAAGTTTCATCATGAAATAATTAGTGAATTTTTGCTATTATTTATAAATTTTGTTTTTGATCGATCATGATTGAATATGTAGGGAAAATATTATTTCGGTATTCATTTCGGTGAAAGTATATAATAATTAAATTTATGCGTGTGAAAGTTTGAATGTCGTGAGTGAAAGTAACACAAATTTACGCATACACGCACGTTGATGTAGGGAAAAATGGATATTTGATATTGGAAAATTATCAAAATTCTTTCTCATCGTCATAATGTCGAATTTCTATTTTTTGATTTCTATTTCTCTTGTATTTTTCTGTTTGCGTTGTATCTTATTCTCGTAACATTTGTGACAATATTCTTACCTTGACTCTGGTGACCCGACAAGAAGAAAGTCATTTCAAGTTGCTGCTTACGTTCCATAAACTGTGAACCGTCATCGACTGATGTTAATTTTTTTGCAAGCGTTAGCACATGTCGTCGTTGCTTTATGTAATCAATGTCAATCCAATTGTTCATCATCGAAAAACCATGTTCATATCAATTGTGTATTTATGAATTTATTCGTATGGAAACAATTCTCGTGGTGGTCAAATAGAAATTTAATTCCAAATGTATTTCATGATTTTAATTTTTCTTCATCGACCTGACAAGTTTTGATTGACTTTTTCTCCAATACTTTCACTTCTCCCATAATTTTTCTCTGTCTATCCACCTACATAAAAATTTTATGTCTCTAATATTGAACTGATTATGCCGGAAGAATCAATTCTAATAAATTATCATAATAATCATACAACTAAACAATCAAATTTATCATTTCAGAATCGGATAATCGACAATGGCCGCGAAGGCAATTCGTGAAGCAACGGGGAAGGATTTAATTAATCGAAAACTTGACAATGGAACTAAAGCATCAAAGTGTCGCTTTGTACCAATTGATGAGAATACCAATTGGAATACAATTGCTGATGAATATCCATGGCTAAAGACAGAGAAACTTGTGGTGAAACCAGATCAACTGATCAAAAGACGTGGCAAACTTGGTTTGATTAAAGTTAATGCTGACCTTCCAACAGTGAAACAATGGGTCAACGAACGAATGAATAAAGATCAGAAAGTAGAAAAAGCTACAGGGAAATTAAAGACTTTCATTATTGAACCATTCATACCACATAAACAGGAAGAAGAGGCGTACGTCTGTATTTATTCACATCGTTCAGCTGATACAATTTTATTCCATCATGAAGGTGGTGTTGATATTGGTGATGTTGATGCAAAAGCATTGAAACTCGATGTTCCAGTTGGTCAAGACTTACCAGATCAAGCAACACTTATCAAAAAATTACTTGTCAACGTTCCTGAATCAAAAAAAAAAACCATCGCGGAATTTATTGAAGCACTTTACAAGCTCTATGTCAATCTTTATTTCACATATCTTGAAATTAATCCATTGGTAGTGACTGAGAATTCCATTTATATCTTGGATCTTGCAGCAAAACTTGATACAACTGCCGATTTTATTTGTCGACCTGATTGGGGTGAAATAGATTATCCACCACCATTCGGACGCGATGCTTATCCGGAGGAGGCATACATTGCTGATCTGGATGCAAAATCTGGTGCAAGTTTAAAATTAACAATATTGAATCCCAAAGGACGAATATGGACAATGGTCGCTGGTGGCGGTGCTTCAGTCATTTATTCTGATACAATTTGTGATTTGGGTGGCGCGAATGAATTGGCTAATTATGGTGAATATTCAGGTGCACCAAGCGAACAACAAACTTATGAATATGCAAAAACGCTATTGAGTTTAATGACAAAGGAGAAACATGCAGAGGGTAAAGTTTTAATTACCGGCGGTGGTATCGCTAATTTTACAAATGTTGCTGCGACATTCAAAGGTATTGTCAAGGCACTCCAACAATCCCAACCTCTTTTGGTCGAGCATAATATTAGCATATTTGTGCGACGTGCTGGACCGAATTACCAAGAAGGTTTAAGAATTATACGAGAAGTTGGATGTCGTTTGGGTATTCCCGTCCACGTTTTTGGTCCAGAGACCCATATGACAGCTATTTGTGCTATGGCAATGGGTAAGAAGCCTATTCCCGACCGAGAAGCACAAGAATTCTCGATAGCTAACGTCTTATTACCATCCGGGCAAGATGTCGGACCAACTTCATCATCAACATCCGCCTCAACGACATCAACTCCACCTTCAGAGCGACCAAAATTGAAATCGACTGATTCAGTAGTCTCTTCCAACAACTGTGAAATTTTTAGTAACACAACTCGTGCTATTATTTGGGGAATGCAAACGAGGGCAGTACAGAGTATGTTGGACTTTGATTTTGTCTGTAGACGAACAGTTCCGTCTGTGGCTGCTATAGTTTATCCATTCGTCGGTGATCAGAAACAAAGGTTCTATTGGGGTCATGAAGAAGTTCTGATACCAATTTATAAACACATGAAAGACGCAATGACCAAACATCAAGATGCTGATGTCATGGTCACATTTGCGTCATTACGTTCAGCGTACGAAAGTACAGTTGAAACACTCCAATTCCCACAAATACGTACAATCGCGATCATCGCTGAGGGAATTCCAGAAAATATGACAAGAAAACTTATTTTGATGGCCAATGAAAAGAATGTGACAATAATTGGACCAGCAACAGTTGGTGGTGTGAAACCAGGCTGCTTCAAAATTGGAAATACCGGTGGAATGATGGACAACATTCTCCACAGTAAACTTTACCGTCCCGGTAGTGTTGCATACGTTTCACGATCCGGTGGAATGTCTAATGAACTGAATAATATTATTTCCAAAGCGTCTAACGGTGTGATAGAAGGAGTGGCCATTGGTGGCGATCGTTATCCCGGAACAACTTTCATGGATCATATAATGCGTTATCAAAACAATCCTGAGGCGAAGTTGATTGTATTATTGGGTGAAGTTGGAGGTGTTGAGGAATATGAAGTGTGTGAGGCATTGAAGAGTCGTAAAATTACCAAACCATTGGTTGCATGGTGTATCGGCACATGCGCTTCCATGTTTAAATCTGAAGTTCAATTCGGCCATGCTGGTTCCATCGCTCACAGCAACATGGAAACAGCTTCAGCTAAGAATGCAGCATTGAAAGAAGCTGGAGCACATGTTCCTGAAAGCTTTGACACTCTTGGTGATCTAATTGCAAATGTTTATCATGGACTTGTGAAAGATGGAATTATTGTGCCTGAACCAGAAGTTCCACCTCCAAAAATACCAATGGATTATTCATGGGCACGTGAGTTAGGTTCAATTCGGAAACCTGCGTCATTTATGACGACAATCTGTGATGAACGTGGACAGGAACTGTTGTACGCTGGAATGCCCATAACAGAAGTATTAAAACAAAATGTTGGAATTGGTGGTGTCGTCTCGCTGTTATGGTTCCAACGTTGTTTGCCACCTAATTATTGTAAATTTTTGGAAATGTCTCTAATGCTTACTGCAGATCATGGCCCAGCTGTTTCTGGCGCTCACAACACAATTGTTTGCGCTCGTGCTGGTAAAGATCTTGTCAGTTCACTTGTATCTGGATTATTAACAATCGGTGATCGTTTTGGTGGTGCGTTGGACGGTGCTGCAAGAATGTTCTCTGAAGCATATGACGCTGGTCTTCATCCACAAGAATTTGTTAACAATACACGTAAAAAAGGAGAACTCATAATGGGAATTGGACATCGAGTCAAAAGCATTAACAATCCTGATATGCGTGTGAAGCTCATAAAGGAATATGTTCTGGAAAATTTCCCGGCCAAACCATTGGTTGAATATGCCCTGGAAGTCGAAAAAATCACAACGAGCAAGAAACCAAATCTTATTCTCAATGTTGATGGCATGATTGCCTGTGCATTTGTTGATATGTTGAGAAATTCCGGAACATTTACACGTGAAGAAGCACAAGAATATATTGAAATTGGTGCACTCAACAGTTTGTTCGTCTTGGGAAGAAGTATAGGATTTATTGGTGAGTATCAAACAAAATTGGATAACATAAATTACATAGTGGAAACATTGTATGTAGTTGCTCATGAAATTTTTTCTTGATTATCAGGTCATTATATGGATCAAAAGAGACTGAAGCAAGGACTTTACCGACATCCATGGGATGATATTTCGTATGTTTTACCAGAGCAGTACAATTAGGAAGTGAATTTGAGTGTGAAAAAAAGGGGAGATGAAAATATTTCTGATTCCATTTGTTGCGATAGACCGTAACTTGCGATCTTTTTTTTCGTATGTCCAGTTACCATTTGATTGAATGTATAGGTGCAACTATTTATAATTCTTTTATCAACCCGAGATAGACTCGCGATCAGAAATGGAAATTAATTGAAACGGTCATGATGAAATCGTAGAAAAAATAATTCATAACCAGGAATATTGAACATGACAACAAATTTTAAGAATTCGCACTCTACATAGGTAAACTGTAAACGTTCCTCAGGTGAGAATAAGACAGCGCGAGAAACGATATAAGAACATTTTTACTTTGCACGTCGTTCGATAGTTACTGGTTAAATAAAATAAAATTTTAGCTGATGAATATGACGAAAGATAGGACTAGTGTGGTTCTACTGGTATGGACATGATTTATATCGCGTCTACACACTGAAGTGAGCGCCTGATTGTAGATCAGATATAAGTCGATTAACACATCGAACTAGTGAACTTCACCGTTACAATTGAGATGGTCGTACATCATAAACCGCTTCCGTAGTAGCAGAATATTAACAAATAATTGAATAACCGAATTGAAGAGAGAAATCTCAACTGCACTAAATTTCGTATATTTTCTTTTGCTCTGGATTTGATATTCCTTTCTACTTTACAATTCCTCCATTTTTTTTTTACGTTCTTTGAAATTTCGCAGTATCAGTTCAACAGATAAATCCCCATCTTTTTGCTTCTCGTTATTTTTTTGGTATAAAGAGAGAGTATGCAGTAGATAAGAAAAGAATAAGATCAAATAATTAGAAAATTATATCAATATGTCAGCACAAATGATTACGTAATGCAATTGCGCTTTCATGATCTATGCGCGTTAAGATAAATATAGAAAATAAAATGAACAAGAGCATGATGAAACTGGAAAAAATACTGAAGAATAACAAGACATCCACTTTTCAAGTAATAAGTGAACAAATAAATTGAAAAAGAAACCTTTAAAGATTGCACAAGAGAGACAATTATGGAACTAGTTGATCGAAGAAATAAGAAACATATGTCATACAACGATCTAATGAATGATGTGAGAATAAAGAAATTACAACCACGACAAATATATTATTTCATGTACAATATCTAGATGTATACGCCATTTTTATTTAAATCAACTTATTTTTTATCCATTAATTCGACTTGCTCCGTAAAGATAAAGCTAAATTTATAATTACGTATCGTAATTTTATTTTTACTACTAATTTTTTCTGCGTTTAATCATATCTGGGCAAGTGTATACAAAAGATTGTAAAACAGTGATGTTCAGGACATATATGTATATGTAATACATGTGCATATATAAATAATCCTATGTATAAAATGAGAGTAACAAATATATGAATGCCTGAGTAATAATATTGAAATTTATCCATGAAATCACTTCCTCATTTGAATGTTTTACAACTCTATGTTTATCAATTCCGACATTATCGACGCGGAGTCAACACTGGTGGTCAAGGTATCAACTACACCGACTGTGGTGTCAAGGAATGTGAACTTATGAACTTCTATGTACATCTGTATGCTTTGGAAAAACCTTCTACTCTTTTATCACAAACATTTCCATACATGTATATAGAAATATCACTATATATATGTTAATGACGCCTTTCTCGTCATCTGTTGAACAGACAACTGTCGGAGTAAATGACATTTTGCTACTGATCTTACTATGTATATATACGTACACCAATCCAATTAAACCCAGTCTCAAGCATTCCAGCTACAACGTCATTTCACAGACAACTTTTCATAGGTTAGAATAGAGTCTGAGAACAAATATTTATCCTTTGGAGAAAGTATGAGTAATTAATGGTGAGATTATTTAAATTATATTCACCCAAACGTATATTTATGTTTTTATATATTGACGCATTTTCACTGTTTACATTTCAGAGTTGAGACATATTCAAATCGAATTGCCACAGTTTTATTCATTACTCGTATTTATGTTATTGATGATTCAGCATAGAGTCCTGCTACATTTCGATAGTGCGTCATATCTCATTACTGATAACATTCAAAAATTGTTGATACCAATTTTCATAGTTTATATTTTTATAATTTCTGCATTTCATTGTGGAATTGCGTTACTACTACCTACTAGAGGACTTTCACCGTTTTATTTTTAGACTATCACACACATTATGTGTGCGTATGAATCATTTCTTTATACTTGTTCCAATCAGTATCAATGAATGTGCAATTAAAAGTGGAAGTTTGTGAATAGTGAGCAGTAGTCGAGATGAATTGAATAATTTTTATTTTTTAATGATTGAAAAACAATATTTTCGTATTGTTTCTACAAACCTTTCACCCGTAGTGTAATTCAATACGGGTTCAATTAGGCTTTTTCGAATGTTGGAAGTGAAAATAAAAAATTTGTACAGGAATCACGAATTATTTTTAAATATCTATTCTAATAATTGTTACAGATAATCAGCAGTTACTGGACTCAGTTGACAAGTGAAAATGGCTTGGTCGAATTACCAAAAACTCCTAGCAGTCCTCATGGTAGTGACTGGTTCATTCAATACATTATCAGTCAAGTGAGTTGTCCATATTTGTATGAAACAATCAAACTCCAAATGATGAATTTGTGATTCATTTCGTCCAACATTATTCTACAGATATGCGGACAAACAAGTTGTACCTGGTTCTGATGGAGTACCGCGACACTTCAAACATCCATTTATGCAATCAGCATTCATGTTCGTTGGTGAAATGTTATGCTTCCTGGTTTTTAAAATAACTTTTGCGTACCTAAACAGACGAAACGTAAGTTCACGTGTCCAATGTTCGAATTCATATCCACAATACCCAAATGGAACAATTTATATATGCAAATCCTTTGATTACATATTCTTCCAAAGGATGGATCAGTGGACAATAATAACTTGACAAAAGGCTCCAGAAGTTTCAACCCATTGATCTTATTAATTCCAGCCTCGTGTGATATGATCGCGACGTCTATAATGTATGTAGGATTGAATCTCACACACGCAAGCAGTTTTCAGATGCTTCGTGGATCTGTGATTGTATTCACTGGAGTATTATCAATGGGTTTTCTAAATCGGAAATTTGGTACACGTGAGTGGAGTGGAATTTTCTTAGTTATTGTTGGATTAGCACTTGTTGGTATAAGTGACATGGTCAGTAGCGATAAAACTGGCGATACCAATTCGATAATCACTGGAGATCTATTAATAATATGTGCGCAGGTAAAAATCAGTGAACATTATCGAAAACCTATCAAAAGGAAAGAAAAGATGATCCCCTAATTTTTTCTCTCATTTTTCCACAGGTGATAACAGCTGTGCAAATGGTAGTTGAAGAAAAATTCGTGGCTGGCCAAGACATTCCTGCACTGCAAGCAGTTGGCTGGGAAGGTATCTTTGGGTTCATTGGAATTTGTTTAGCAATGATTCCACTCAACTTCATACATGCTGAACCGCCATTTGCTGATAACTCTCGACAAACACTTGAAGCAACAACTGAAGCATTTGTACAGATTGGAAACGATGGCAGACTGTTTGCAGCGATGATTGGTAATAACTCGTGTAGATAAACAAATATATTACGTGTAGCATTGGTTGGAATGATTTTCTTTATTTTACTAGGAATTACTCTGAGTATTGCATTCTTCAATTACGCTGGCATCAGTGTAACAAAAGAAATGAGCGCTACAACTCGAATGATTCTTGATAGCGTGAGAACTGTTGTAATTTGGGCGTATTGTCTTGCAGTTGGTTGGCAAGACTTTGATTATCGCCAGGTACAAAACATAAATCCTATGAGAAACGTGAAAATTGACCATCGACTAATTGTTTCGCTTTCTTTCTCATTGTTGTAGCTCATTGGGTTTAATATTCTTCTGATTGGAATGGCGTGTTATAACAATGTATTCATTCCACAACTGATACGAAAATGTCAGTCTCGACTTGGACGTCATCGACCACCACGTAGCGACGAAGTAAGAGTGATAAATGCTGCGGCTGACGAACATGATGCCGAGCAAAATTGATAACGAGTTGTGAGAAAAGAAGCTGTGAATGTATTGAAGAATCTGTATATGTGCGTGAGTGTTTGTTTACCATTGCATGTTATGAAACATGAATCGCTTAATCGGGTTAAGTTACTGGGAAAATATAATTCCGTCGAGTTGTGCTGCTTCGAAATTACTTGACGAAACATAGATGAATATATATTTTATGATCCGGAAATGACAACTGGGATTTCAAGTTCTAAGTATATTGCCGCTGGATAATTTAATATTGTTATTGAAACTTGAATAGGTGAACGGAATGTTTAATTGAGAAATGACAGAGCATAATTTTTTACTTTTCTTTCTATCTACGAATTTCCATTGAATGGAGAATGGAAAATTGGAACAATATTAATTGGTAAAATTCTCACAACCCTGATAGTTGGATGGTTCAATTGAATTGTGATAAAAATCGACTGAGGATAGATGTTACAACGTATTTCTTTTTATGCTCTTCCAATATATTGTAAAAGGAACAAAAAAAATAATGGTGAAAATAATTATTCAGAAATTATTAATTATTAAATAAACTTTTGGACAGAGATGCAAATAATTTTTTTTTCATTCATCAGAGAATGAATGGCTTTATCTTTATCTCAATGTCTCGGCAATACATAAAAGTGACAGTTCATTGTGAAGTAAAATGAATTCAAAATGTTTTTCTCGTGTCTTCATTACTTCATTTCTTCATTTTTGAGCTTTTATGTATATAAACATATGCAAGATGTGCATATTGCGGATAACTCACTCAAGAAACAGGATAGATATGCTAATTAGTTCGTGATCTAATTACCCAGGCGCCCGAAAATTATTTCTTCGGGGTCACATATTGGTAAGTAGGTCGATTTCCTCTTCTCTCAATCCCATTTATCCTCACACCCTGTCGCTTTTCGTTCCCTCATTCTTGTATGTTTATACTATCGTACCCATATGAAATAAAAATTATCCGAGGAAACAAATAGAAAAAAAAAAAATTAAGAAAATAAGATTTCGATACCACATTCTGGCATTCGTATAAAAAAAAATAGAGAATACTTTTTGTATACCGTCAACCATCTCTATAAGAAATATAAAAGTGTTTCTAAGTGGTTGCTTGGTTTCCTATGAATGGATTGAGAGACGAGGAACGCCAATTTGTGTGCATACTGGCATGGCGCTGGTACGCGCACGGTACCATTCCAGTTGAAATACATGTGGGTGAGTTTGAATGTAAGAGTTTGAAGTATGTCCACCGTGAATCCACAATTATCATCAATGACGTTATAAGCAGTGGGTGATACTGATCCTTGTCCAACATGTTGGGCGACGATAAAGAAATCGTATCGATTAGGATTAGTGACCACATCATCCACAACAGTTCCGGGAGGCGGATTCGTGTCTCCCGGCCCAAAAAATCTTGTATTAATCCGTTTTGTTACAATCACAAAGGTCAGTTTCACTTGCTCTGGACCTCCATAAAATTCGGCGAGTGCTTTTCGGATAGTTTTTACTTCATGTTCCACGACATAAGGTATCTGTCCATCACCAACACCATCTCGATAAACGACAATGCGATTGGGGAGAGCTTTGTTCAATTCGTTGTATTTGCGAACTGCCCTCACTATGTTCACACCGAAATCGTTGGATAATTCTTCGTTGGACGTGTGTCTGGTTACTGCAGAGAAGTAACGACTGAATCCTCGATCCAACGACGCGACCACAGCACCTAGAAATGGCAAAAGAATCAGAGAATTACGAAACATTTTACATCACTTGGAATTTCCGTATTCAATAATACCCACCAATATCGGTTCCTCTTTGGCTAGGATCATGACACACGTCAAATCCCACAACCATAATCCCTGTTGTAGGAATCTTGGCAGACCATGGCGCGCCACCAATTTTGCAATTCATTTGAATGGCTACTTTTGTTGCAATAGACATCACTCCCTTCGGATTTCTGAAATGTTTCGACAGTAGAACTTGACTAGGAACCGGCCGATCAACGCAGCATTTCTTTTTTATAGCTTGGTAAACATCCGCGCGTTGTCTCAACGAAACACAAAGAACCAGTTGGGGATTATTCTGGCTCAAAAGATTTTCTAGCTGTTGGCTGTAACTCTGTGCCGTGTCGTTTTGTATTGGAATATATCTTGGTTCTTTAATTATGAAGCCCATTGATTGTCCAGCTCGGATTAGATTTGACATGAATGTCTGAAGCAAAAATGTTTTCACAAATGAAGTTCCTTGGGCGATAAAAATTCAATCATTCAATCATAAAAAGCTTACCCGAGCTTCATTACCCGTACGTTCAGGTACGATGCAGAACCAATCTTGTAAAGGTACAGAGATAATCATCGGAGTATTTCGGAAAACATTCTGCCAGTCTCCTTTTTCAGTAACCTCAACTTCCCTATTGTTGAACAGCAATAATTCCTTTGACAGGACACGCGCTGGTACTTCGACGAGCTGATTCGATAACCGCAAATCCCATTGTGAAAATTCTCGGACAACATTCGGTTCTGATGCAAGACGTCTATTGAATGAGAGCAATTTCTCTATGCGCACTCGAGGTGTCACACGAGTATGTTCTGCCATTGCTTTCATCAAACGGAAATCGCTTTTCATAGAGTCCGTTAGTCCTAGAATCAACGGAAACATTCAAGTATAAAAATGATGATTTCAATCGATAACTAATTATAATTTCCCGCAAATAACCTGTGGCACGACATAATTCTGGAATGAGGTAAACCATTTCATCTTGTCCAGCACGACGATCTCGCACAGTGGACCGTGAGAGTAACAGAGGCTGCGTTGCATTGAGGATACGAATGCCATATCGCTGCTGATAATAATTCATGTATGAAATAGGTTCTCCTTTCTTTTGGAACGTTGTTTGTGGATTGACTGTGAAGTCAATATCATCAACACGATAAGTGTTGTTGTTATAATCAGTCAGCACTGTCAAACCGATCACTTCACGTTTGCATTCAGCCTAGAGAAAGACCACAATCATTAATGATAACAAATATTGATCATTCACAACTTGTTTAGAGTTTTGGACTAATTTTCCTGCAATTACCTGCAAATCCCTCGGTTTAGACATTCGTACATCGTTGAGAATACTCATAATGGTTTGTTGCCTCATCACTTTGTGAGTTATTTCAACGCCCATCAAAACACCCTTTTCATGTTGTTTAACCGTTGTTAAATACCCAGGCCATAATTCAAATAAGAATTCTGGGATCACAACCTAAACAAGAATTGAGGAATTTTTCAAATACATTTAACAATTAGTGTAATAAATTTAAGTGAAATGTTCATTTACTTACTTTGGCTCCTGCATCGAAGTAATTTCGTCCTACCAATTGCAAGTGAAGATGTTCAAGTCCTTTACGCATTATAATGTTATAGACTTGGAGATAGTGGGGATCTCCTTTCATCAAGTCACCGACCAAACGGATAGAGATGACGATGACTTTCTGGTCAGAATCTCTTTTCGAACTCAATTCCATCGCCTAAATAACAAAAATTCCTCATTGTTAAAAATAAAATCGCAACGCCATATAATTTCTCTCTGTAATTCATACAACTGTCACACACCTGATCTTGGGTTACACCCGGCAATCTCTGACAAGTGTAGAGTAACGTTCCATCAAACAAATATGCTCCAAGTTTGTCCTTGTGTAAACGTATCATGGCTTTTCGGACAAGCATACGATCTTCCTCTTCACTAAAATCAACTCGATACTGGAATAAACACCACTCTGGTGCTGATAAGACTTGGAAATAATTTGCACGGAGTCTGATGGGGGTTCCAAGCTTTCCTAAAATCATGGCACACTCCATTATATAACTGTTGCATTGCATATTGGAAGAATGGGACTAAAATGTCGATGCAAACCGCATTTCGTATTGACAACTGCTGGTGGTCGTGTTACCATAGCATCAGAGTTGATTATACGCCTGCCACGAAATGCACCTCGCCCAAGAGCAACAGCAGCCCCTGCATCACCACCTCCACCTGAAAACAGTTCGGAATTGCAAACGTATATCTCATCGATTCATGGATGGTGAAGAAACAAATTGTGACCAATCAAGTCAAGTATAGCAGAAAATAAATTTTGTTAACATAGAAACGTGAAAAATGGAAAATTATTCCCGAAGTTTTCGAGTGTCTGATTTTTCTTTTTGTTTTTCGTTCGGTTTTCATACCAACTGGCATTACAGCTGGAGCTTGTGGTTGTTCAGGTCGGCTTACACCATGAGGTCTGTTATCACCATGCGGACCTGCTGCTTGAGGTACAGCTGGCCTCACCGAACGACCCGTCCCCTGTGGACGGAAAAATTTGGTCTTTTTCCCATCAATAAAGTATGATTGTTAACTCATAATTCACGAATTATGATAACAAAATAACATACCGGTGGTGGACCATGTTGCTCTGGCGGTTGCGATGATGTACCAGGACGACGAGCCCAAGCTCCTTGAAGTTGCGCTGGTGGTGCCGATTGCGCCGGTGGAGCCGTTCCTCGGGCTTTACTTCGCCCACGTCCCTGCGTCTTTCCTTCCCGATCGTCCATTTCTCGATCTTATAAAATGGGGCAGAAAACCATTGACAATCAATTTTATATTTTCATCTGAAACTGAGAAATCCTACAAACAGATTTTGTTCGTTGTTTTTATATGGATCTCAAACCAGAAAGGTTCATTGTCGTGAATAAAACAAGAACCTGATCGCCGTGGACAGAAAAAAAATTATTACAACTCTCAACAACCCAAGAAAAAATAAAGATCTGGATTATTGATACGCACAGTATCGACTCAATCGATATAAACACAGGACACAGAAACAAAAGTCATAACAAAACTTTCCAGGAACTCTTCGTCTCAAGCGTAATCGTGTGCATTGTCTCTGTTCACGCCGACCATCAACAACGCACCAAACAAAAAGACAAATACAACTCAATAAACTGCTACATTCTACATCACTCAAGGTAGAAAAATAGCTAGAAATGCAATACAACAATTTCGACGAGTAAATATTATTTACATCAAAATTAGGAAATATTTTTCTGTTGTGATGTTCAATTACATATTCGAGACAAAGAACGCACCGAATAATAATTCACATTGTACAATTATTATGAAATAGAATTCACGAAATATTTTCTCACTCATAATAAAGGCTCGACAGGAACAAAATTCAAACAATCCGGTATGAAACAAGAAAATAAAAACGAAACGATATTCAGTTTAGGAAAGAACCGAGAACAAAGAAATCGACATTGCTGTGTAATTTCAATAGAGCATTTATATGTTGCAAAGTCTTCATCACGAAACGAAGTTTTGAGTAGTTGTCTAAACATTAAATGTATTCTCGTGCTCATGAACTGCAAACTAATATTCGCAATTCAATTCTGTAATGGAAAACAAAAATCAGAACGCCGACAAGAACAAACACGTCGTACGACCGCGTTCACTCGCAAGCTTACAAAAATCCAACGAATTTCACTTTAACTTTGGATAAAAATCGAATTCCACATTACTTCAATACAAAAACTGTATCAACTCACTCAGTTATTGATTAACTAATAAATAGAAGTTGGTAACTTACTTGATTGTTAGCTTTTCCGTCGCTTTTTGTGCTTTACACTGCATCAATAACGTGTTGTCTTTCCCACTGCTCCCGCCGTTATGTGGCGAGCAAATGGCGGTCGGCCTAAGAAATTTGAGTCAAATGGCTTCGTGTGATGTTCGTGAATTTTCGGGCACTCTCGTCAATTCACTATGCACACTATGCAAAAGGAACTGCGCTCGCTATTTGTTGAAGATAAAAAGTAATGGATATAAAATTTGAAAAGTAATGACTCACCTCCCTCATTTCTTACTCATTAGGGAAATCACTAACCAATTAAAAGGAACAAATATTACTGAAGAATACATGTGCTCTCAATTATTACTAATTGATGGACACAATTATGAATCGAACAAATCAAATAAAATTGGCACACAAAAGATTCCGGAATAACGAAAGGTAATAAAGTAACGACCAAACACATTTGTTAATGTTTCATCTATTTAAATCTTATCCTGTGTCTTTCTCGGCGTCAAAAATCATCGATAAATAGTAAACAGGCCTTCGAGAAAATCTTCAATGTCGTGTGTTAACATGGCACGGACAACCATTTTCGGGAAATTTTTTTTCTCTTTACGACGGGACCCTTAAATACAATGACCTCCCTTGTATCTATCAAGGGATATATTTGTTGTCCTCTTCTGGGCCAAGCTAGGTATAAATTTGAGGTTCATGCCTCCGCATGTCACAATGTTCTCAAGCTGTTCTGTAAATATGAGAAGAAAGTACAACAGGGGGGTCGAATGTCCATTGGGTGATACACTCTCACAAAAAAAAAGAGAACCGTCAATGATTAGATAATGACATTTTACAATAGCGATGAAGATAAGGAAAGGTTGCACTACACTTTCAGCAGACTGATCGCACGATCTATAATTGAAGTATCGATGGTGGACAAATATAAAATTATGATCGAGTTTACGACATTTCTTACAATATATTTCTTAGGGAATATATTCATCAATATGAGTTCCGGTATTGATACAGATTGTCCAAAATATGCAAGTAAGTATCGCAATTATGCTCCTATACATAACAATGGGACATCTAAATACGTTGAGAAGTATTTCACCCATATGTTCCATTCGGATTTTCAGGTATAAATGAGGACTGTAGCTGTTCAAAATGTTTACCTGGTTTACTCTGTAGCGCTGCAGAAATTTGTGTTGGAAGTACGAGTTGAAAATTGTTGGCTTATTTGCCGGTCTGTTACACGAGTTCTTTGTGTTTTATTATTTTTTAGATGTCTCATCTTGTCATTATCATCAATGGACCAATTCAATGTGGAAACCATCATGCGAAAGTGATGGATCTTGGTCAGCAAAACAATGTAAAGGTGAATTATCCAATGGTAGATGTTTCTGTTACAGTCCTGAGGGCACCAGAATTTTCGGTTGGTCATGGTGGACAGAGAATAATAACATGACCTGTGGTAGATATTTTCATATATTTGATATTGTTGTCCATCGACGGAATATTTTTATGTAACGTTCATGAATTTAAAATATTTCATCAGCTTGCAGTCGTAGAAGAGCACAATTGGAGAAAGTGAGGGATGACGTATCATTGCATTGCACGGAAAATGGAAATTATGAAGAACTTCAGTGTGATAACGGATTATGCTGGTGTGTTGAACCAAAAACCGGTAGACCAACACAGAGAATTTATACTGAGTCCTTCATGAAATATTTACCATGCTGTAAGTCGAAAATATCAATGACAAATCGTGAAAGGAGGGATGAAAAAATATAAAATTATTAATGAACGAATTTGCCATCTCTGTTTCATTCATCGACAAAAGATGACGAGAAGAATGTTGGGTCACAATATCTTCGGAAATGTGAGAGCAAACACATTGCACGATCACAATTGTTGAAGGTATTAAAGATACATGGGGTAGAATATGCTCATGTAGACGATGTGTATTGCGATGGTGATGGTAGCTACGGACGTTACCAACTAAAGAAAAACATGTAAAAATTTTTCCACTCTATGTACCTTTTTCTTCGTTTTTCAATAACACTCAATTGCATCTTTCCGCATTACAGCGCCCGCTGTACATGGAGAGACTCTGTACAGATTGATTCATATCAGAACCTTACTTCTGGAATTTTGTCCATGAATTGCAGTAAGAATGTGTTGTATCATTTAACTCTGGAAAAGAAACGTACCTCAGACGAACAGCAGGAAGAAAAAAAATAAAACTGGTGAATTCAACCTTTCAGATTGCGCCAGAGACATTAAAATTTTCAGGGATGCAGGAATTGAAATGATTCTTATTTGTCGAAACAATGGAAATTATGATCTCAATCAAATAGACAATGGTCAACCATTCTGTGTTGATGATGATGGATTCCCCACAACACCACTGGGAGAATTCGGGACGGTAATTTCGTGTCCACCACCAATTATTGAGAGCGCAATGTATTACGAAAGAAACCGAAACCAAGGATGAAAAAGAAAATCAACAGAAGTGCAATGATATCTGGTGAAGGATAAAACAGATCAAATGTCGAGAATTGATGAACATCATAATTATTCCTTAATATTGTATTTAAAAAGCTTATACGAATTTTATAATTGTTATTTGATTTTTCCTGTATGATTTGTTCCTCTCATCCTTCAATGACACAGCCCATTGTCTATTTATTTATTTTGTTTTTCTTCAAGTACATGTTGGCCTGTGTCTCATAATTTTCTCACTACTAGAAAATGCAGACACATTTGAACCGTATTTGTTTGCTTTATATATTTAGCCCATGTTAAACGATACTGATGAAATTTTTCTGGTTCATTTTTGCATAAATATTCTTATATGTATGAGCACATAGTCGAGAAAGAAAAATTAATTAAGTAAATTCTATTTGTGAAAGTTATTTCACAAACTTGTCATGAATATAAATATCAATTTCCACCGATGAAGTAATTTAAACTAAATTTACTATATCGAATATTCATAATAATTCGCAAAACAATGTCACAATATTGAATATTCATTCAATTAACTTCGATACGTGAAAAATTTCCAATATAATAAATATTTTCGATCCCGCAATTGTTTCTCCTTTTCCATTCTAACGTTTCTCCTCTACTTATCGTCTACAATTTATTATTCATATTTACAATTTGTCTTTTTTGTTCTGTGGAAGAAGATCATTATCTAAGCATTTACAAGAATTCATTATTCAATTATTATCTGTTCGTATAATTCAACGGGATAAAATTCTATATTATATCAAAAAAGTTGTTGAGATTCATTTTAACGATATAACATAAATTAATTGGATGGATTAAACGACAGAGAGCGAAAAATAAATGAATAATTGAAGTAACATCGCATCTCAGATTCATTAATAAGATAAAAACTGTCCAACATATTTAATATCGAAACTAACGATAGCTAACAATACGGTTGCCCACTTTCGAAACACAGTAAAGGACAAATTAATTAAAATCGACTTTTTACCATTCTTCGTTCTAATGGACTCGTGTGAGCATTTTCCAATCAATATTTTTCAATAACTTGATTTTTTCGATAATCGAAAGTTAATTTGTCATTGAAAAATACCATTTAGTGCGGCTGAAAGAAAGTAGGTTTTATTAACTCCATAGAAAATTTTATTTTTGTCCTTTACTGTGTTTTAAAATTGGGCTGTCGAATAGCTACAATAACAAGATCATATTCTCTTCAATAATAATTGGACGGTCGTCAATACAAATAAAAATTATACTTCAACATTTAGTTCATTACCAATTGCGAGAGTTTTCTTTAATTATTATAAATTAATAGTCAAGTGATTATAACCAAAAATTGATACCTAAACTAAAGAAGGAGTGTCTCAACGATTTCGAATAATAATTGAAGCAATTAACGCTATCAATTCATATTGCACACACTGTACTCTCGTAACCGATTTTATTGGACGCTTTGAATATTATTTAGGCTCATTGAGAAAATAGAGAAATTAATGTTCTCGATCGGCATAGTCAATGATTTTTATCTACAAATTATACGACCACGTTCCTTTAGCTGACTGTATATAACGCAGTTGTTTCACTTCAGGACTTCTTGCGCGTTTAACGCAATCCTGGCTGAGTACTCGGCTGTTTTTAATGAAATTATCGCGTCTCACAGCACCGAAAGGAATGCTATCGCTGCTAGCAACTCTCCTCACTTGATTAGCTCGTGTAATTTCATGGGGTGTTTGATTGAAACATGAATTTTCTGATAGTCCTAGATCTTTGATTCTCCTATTCCTCCCTGAGTGTCCACTCACTTTTGTATTACATTCCGCACTAGATTCTCCAAAAAATTTCTCACTAATACTTTTATTAGAATTTTGTCGCAATGATTTCACCCTGGATATTTCTTCTTCGCCAAAGTATCGCGGACTAGGATCAATCGATACATTCCTTGTTGGACGAATTTTAGTTTCACTACAATTGCATTCATCGCCACCAAAACGATCATCATCTTCAGGATGTACATCAAATTCATGTGGGATTTTGAGGGGAATTGTATCGAGTGAGTCTGAATACTCGGAACCTGGTCCAATTTTCGATGATTCTGCGACCAATGTTGCGAGTCTCATTGCCGTTCCCGTGGTATCATGGGGACGGCGTCAAAGACATCATTCTTCCAGTTCATCCATTCGATTGCGAACAGCCATTTCGACGACTTCCAAACTCGGATAATCGAGTTCTTTCACCAAACACAAGACAGCTGATAGAATATTCGAATTCTTCATGAAAAATAAAATGAAAACAATGTTAATATTGCTCAATACGTATTTCTGTTGCTGATAAAATTCACTCACTCTGGTGACAGGTCTCCTGTGATAATGAAATCGACATTTGTCCTTCTCAGAATGCCTTACCCAACCTGGTGTATGAGTAGAGCCTGATTCGTCCTGAAGAAAATGAAAATAAAATAATTTTCAGCATGATCACATAATGGAAACACGACTTGCAATAGGTTATGACTTTGTGAACTAGGAAAAATAAATCCACCTCAAAATAATTATCAAACATAAATACTAATGAAATATTCCGCCTTCACCTATTTCATCTATAAATGGGGAATACGGTCAAGCAATTGAAAAAAATTTGGATAATTCAACGGACCCTCTCAATACTTCGATGTACAGAGGATCGTCTCGGCTGCGATTGATGTTGCTGCAGTTGTTGATGTGATGATTCATCATAATCGATAGGCCGCCGTTCTTCATAATCATAACTATTCCTATCAGAAGATCTCCTTTCATCAACATATTCTAATGTCGAGTAATTAGATCTTGGTGATTGTGGAACACTGTGCTGCGCACGTTGACTGTTTTGTTCACTGCGTTCGTAATCCACATAACCTCGACGATCCTCATAATCACCATTTTGTCTTGCGACCGCAGATCGATCGTCATAATCCTGCAATTGGTTCGTATTTAAAAAAGGAAAAGGCAAATGATAACCTCATTCTCTTCTGGATATATCGTGGATGAAAGTATTTGGAACTTTTTCTCTAACTGTTGTATGAGAGATCGGGAGTGAAGGGATAATAAGAGAAATATAATGACGACAGATTAATTAAATCATTTGAAATTTCATATCTACATTACGAATAATAAAGCGATTCAGAGCGGAAAAAAAGAGTGAAATAAGACGCATGGATCTACAACGAATAATTAAATTGATTGTTATCAAGGTTAATGCTGATACTTGAAAGGATTATCATTTGAAGTGTTACTTCAACGCGGAGCCCATTGATTAAGAATAATCGTTATTACAAATATGTATTATGATGATATGAATGATTAACTAACTTATTACGGGATTATTATTAGTAATCATTCTTTATGTTTGACATTTATTTCAATATTTTGCTTTTGGAATTAATGAACGATACCTTGCGAAGCTCGAGAGTGTTAGTGGGCAAATTTTCCCCATTGCTTCGTGTTTCGACTTTTGCACCTTCATCTTTCACCTGATTCTTCAATTGACCATTCTGCAGCTATTAGTTGCGGTTATTTGTTGTTAACAAACAAAACAAACGAACCGAAAATAAGAGAAAAGTAAAATTTATTAACGAAAATGTAGCATTAATAAACTAACCGAGAACAATATCATGCTTGATTAGATAAGTTAATAAAAGTTTTGTCAGCCAAATTATTTATAGATGCTTTTTTTTCAAGTATATGCTAAATAAATTGACTCAAATGGTTGGTTATGTAAAGAATAATGTACCTCATAACCATAATGATTGCCCTGAGAATATTGATGTGGCGGTGTGCCATTGTAATTTGCATTCCTCCTGTCTGTGTCATGATATTCATCATGGGTGTGATGAGTTTCGTCGTAACTCCTCTGAAAAAATTTATTTATGTAAAGAAATTGAGTGGATTTGACATATCAAAGAGGAAGACCACGGTGGGATTTTGACATGAATGACTTTCTATGAAAATATTATCGGGTTACCTACTTCTAAAAATATTTAATGAGCATCCAAAGAGTCGTAGAAGATGACGGAATACTCATTCGTTTAGAGTGGGAGTTGACACAACTGCGTATTAAAAAACTGTGTTTTTCTCAAGATTATGTTCAAGAGGGCGGGGACAACATGAAGTCGGAAATGACTTTTCAAACCATCTCTATGCTAATGATGGAATTTACGTCTTTAGTTTTTGTTCAACAGTCTCCAAAATAGAGGTGAAAAATATTTCAATATTTTCAATAGAGACCCTGGTCTTCCCCATCAATTCACATCCGATAATTGTCCTTTGACAACGTCCATTCAAAGCGAGAGAAATAAAGAAAAATTCAGTTGTTAACAAGAACAAATTGATCAGTTCAAGCATTACCTGATCACTCGATGAGCTGTATCGTCTGTTACGTTCGGATTCAGGTTCGTCAATGAACTCAGCGACTTCCTAATTATGAGCATTAGTAACACATAATGACTAAATAAATTAAATAGACATTCTAGCAATTTTTTTATAAGCAATTAGTGTAAGTTGTAACGGAAATAAATAATAAACACGGATATGTGACTTTCGAATGTTTTTTCAATGATGTAGATGTTAAATACTCCATTCATGAATATATTAAAATACCTCAGGACTTGCTGGATCTGATTGCGGGGGCGAAGCGTCCATTTCGAGTGGATGTATAAGTATTTTGCCACGTTGCATTGCTGTGTTGATTTCTTCAGCTGTGACGAATTTGTCATCGAGCTTTTCCAAATTTGGTAGTGCTCGAATCACAGCTGAGCGATATCTATGGAATGGTTGTATGAATACAATAAACACAGTGAAAGATTAATTTTTGTTTTACATTGTGAAACAGAATTTCCCTTACCCTTCACGCTCGGCACAGGGATTCTCTCCAAGCCATAAATTCCGAAGATTTGGCAAATTTTGTAGATAACATACTTCATTTAAATCAGTGATATTATTTTTCCTGACGAATAAATCCTTCAGATTCAGACAGTATTGAAAATCAGCTAAAGTGTTGATATTGTTAACGCTGAAAGTAGGAAAGGTTCATGTTTGTTAATGAATGTTAGATCGAAATGATGGTTTTATGCAATAGATTAATAAATGCAGCTCCGCATTTATGGAGGAATGAGCGATAATTTACAGGGCAAATATATGGTGAAAGTGAGAGTTATTCTGATTGTATCGCTCGCACTGTTTAATTGAAAAAATAGAAAGCTTAATGGAAAACTCTTGATTTCATTTGATATACATCCAGTCTCTAATAAAAGTAATGGAAATATATGAACATTTTTATAGATATAATTGACCCATTAAATCAATGGAATTCATATGATTGAATTTTGCAGACAATGTAGAAATATAAAATCAATAATTGAATAAAATGCATTGCGATCACTCGTATGACTTTGAAGAAATCACGAGTGGGTGGAACAACTTCGGAAAAGAGTTTGTGTGCGCGTGGGTTGTCTGTGGCCGTGAGTTTAGAGCGTCCAAATACAACCATGCTTAGACAATATAAAATTGTCTGTTTAAAGATAAGACAAAAAAAATTGTGAATATTCTTCTTCATCGATCCAAATATTTTCATGACATCAATTTATGCATTTGGTCTATCGTCTCTGTGTCCTCACCTCAATGATAATACTTCAACTTTTTTCAATTCACGAAGTATACTGATATCAGTCAATTCTGAACCCCTGAAACAATATTAATATTATTAAAAAAAATGTCGAAATTATTTAGACAGAATTATAATCTCTAATAATAATATTTTTTCATGATTGATAATTTTTGATGATGTTTAATGGGAATGTACAGCATTAACACAAATTGAAAAGAAGATAATGAAGAACATGCAGATACAGTTAAACAGATGAACAAACAAATAATTCAACTTGTAAAGAAAATTAATTCAATAGGAGATCAAGGTCAGGAGAGGCATTGTAAGAGTTAAACAAACCGAGGAAAAATATTATAATAAATGTATAGAACATGATATTGTGGAATAAAAGAAAATTATGCTATATGGAACAATGGATTGAGAAAGAGTAACGCTTTTTATATTTCAAATAATTCTATGAGTTGTTCATAAAAATTGTGGAAAGATACCTGAGAAATTTTTCACAATGGAGATTGGATTATAAACTTGGATTAATTTATTTAATAAAATACAATTAATGGCCTCGAATGAGAACCATCAAATGAACAAACGAATAGAACAGATGAAATAAAGAAAACCATCGGTGAATCAAAAATAAAAAACATTAGAAATTTTCATGATGGAATAAAATCGGAAATCGATGAATGGTGCTCTGGAGAAACCAATCGTGACTTTGAAACTTTTGTTCGATAATTAATTTATGAAAGTTGAGTGAAACAGAGTTGACAAGAAGGATTGTACAAGGACGAGAACGAACCAAAAGTGACGACATTAATCGGAGTGATTGTTGATTATTTATTGACAATGGCTTGTGTATCATTAGGTTTCTCTGTGAATTTATGATTTTTTTCATATATTTACCAGCAATTGAGCTTTTTTACAGCTGTAAGATCAGAAATTCGTGATCTGGCAACGACCATTTCTTCAGTAAGTCTCACCATCGTGACACATTTAATTTTTATTTTCCCACGGATGAATTTAACGTACAAAAACACGGAAGCAGAACAGTGTGAACAAAATTGACGACAACAACAACAACAACTGGAATAACCACACCAATAACAACACGAAAAAATATTCAGTGAGAATGGACGCAATAAAATTACGATGAGGTATGAGATATTACGTTTGTAAATTTTTAATTCTCCATGAACGCACAATGTGAAAAAATTTACAATTTTATGGAAGTAAAAATTGTCAGACAAATTTATTGTTTCACAACATTTTGTGATAAAATCCCGACTATTTATTTTGCCTTAGTTATTTCGTCCATTGACACATAACAGTGAATTTCATTTCACGTTTGACAATGATTATCCGTGAAATACTGACTGAACCCATGCGCCATGATGGCTCACTCGAGACTGATCTGAAATAGGCCGTGAAAAAAAAATGTCAGTGGCTGGAAACGTGCGACCACTGGGGAAATGACTAAAGAGAATGAAAATGAATTGGGAAACGGGGGAATACGACGCAGACAGCAGGCAACAGCTGATGTACTTTTACATTTATTTACATGATATGTCGGTTACTTTATCTTGGAGTGGTATAGCAGATTTTGGCGCGAATATATGAAGGGTTATCTGCAATAAGAGTGCCATACTTCAGTTCACTTCAGGCCGATCCGGCAGATGCATCAATCGAATAACGAGATTTCACGATAAATGGCACAATTTTGAAGTCAATCTCGAAATGTATCAGAGTTTTATGTGACTTGAAGTTAACGTTGCAAGTGAAAATTTGTAGAATATATAAATGTTGAAATTTGATGATAATTATTCGATTTGAGAATCGAGATGACCTAAATGATATGAACATCGGAGTTTTAGATTGTATTCACTCCGGATTTCTGATTGGCTATTAATGAGAAATCCATTTATACTTTCGTTTCGGATATTGCGGCATCCAATTTGATCTACATATATTTTCGTTCAATGTAAATGAGATTTATGAAATGCACAGGATTCTTAACCTAAATATTCAATCGAATCTTCATAACAAAATTTTGATATTGGAATAAAGCTTCAGGCTTTGGGTGATGAAAAAAGTAGAATGAAGTAGATAAGCAAATATTCGTTATGGCAGCTGTTCAGAACTGCTGATTAATCAGAATTTAAAAGATAATTCGGGAAGAATGTCATGTTACAGATATCTGCATCATTACTATCAATGAACGAGTAAAAATACTCTCAGCTCCAGAAAATTTGAATCATTCAGCCTCGAATAATTCAATACGTAATTGTGATGAGGTGAAGAGCTAAAAATAACATTTCTCCTATTATAGTGAGTAGAGTTGGAATCTTTCACATAAATTACTCTCAACATTGAAACACAGTTACGTTCAAGTATCTGTACATCGCCTTAGAAGCGAGTAAGTGATATTTTACGTATTGAAAAATGTGGGTGGCCCTTAAAAGGGCCGTTGTTAAATTATCTCCATATTTATTCTCATCCAACCAGCCCAAAAATTCAGCAATGTGTGTTCACTTCTTCTGAGCAGCGGTTTTTTTCGCTGCTTTTGCAACTTTTGGAGATGCTGCTTTTTTAGGTTTGGGTGCTTTAGGTTTGGCAGTTGGTGCTTTCACTGCTTTTTTAGCTTTGGATGGAGATTTTGGTTTGGCACCTTTTGCTACTCCTGCTGGTTTAGCTGCTGCCTTTTTCTCACCGGCTGGTGCTTTCTTTGCTGATGCTTTTTTGGGTGTGGTAGGTTTCTTAGCTGCTGCTTTGGTAGCTTCAGCCTTCTTCACTGGTGCTTTTTTTGGTGAACTTGGCTTCTTCGCCTTGGCAGTTTTTTTCTCACTTGCTGGTTTTGGTTTGGATTTTGGTGAGCTAACTTTCTTTACTGCAAGCTTGAAAGATCCGGATGCTCCTTTGCCCTTTGTTTGAACAAGAGTACCAGCAACAACAGCGGCTTTCAAATATTTTTTGATGAACGGTGCTTGTTTCTCTACGTCAGTTTTGTATGTAGCAGCGATGTATTTTTTAATTGCTTGAAGTGAAGAGCCACCATGTTCACCAAGTGTTTTAATGGCGGTTTTCACCATGTCTGCGGTGCTTGGATGAGACGGTTTCACTCGTGGTTTGGCGGGAGCTTTTGGTCCCCCGGCTTTTTTGGTTGTTTCAACTTTAGTGACCGACTTCTCCTCTGTCGCAACTGCTGGTGATGCTGATTTCTCCGTCATTTTATCGAGATGAAATATCAATTACTGATAGAAATGATCTCGAATGTCTGTGTAAAATAGGACTGGGATTATATTCTATACAACAAACGTGAACTAGTGCGAGCGCTGGTGGCGCAGCTCTGTCAAGAGTACCGTGGTAAAGTGCGGACCATGGAGAGTGACCACTCAGATTTTAACGCAGATATTTCAGTTGTCTTTCATTCAACGGTGTTCCATTCGTTTATTCTATCATAATTTTAAACAATATTAATCAAAATGAAATGTTATTTATGAATTTATTGTACAGATAAATGTTCAATCGCGATGTTTGACAAAAATAATTGACAATTTATTTGATTGAACAATCGAAAAATTCTGTTTAACAATACAGACACCACGATGGATACTCAAAAGGTCATTAACAAACATCATAATTATGAAATAATAAATAATTTAATCACTGTCATTGTGATTTTAATAAGTACCTCACAGATTAGTTGATGTATGGAGAATAAATTATCCGTGGAATATTATGAAGTTACATTAATATGACGTACAATATGACACCAGCTCGAGCAACCTTACTGTGAACTACCAACAGTTGTTGAACTGTAGATATTCATTATTATGTACAGTAATAAAAATCATAAAAAATACTAGATCATTCAATCATCCATTTTTATGGATTTTAGCGGGTTACTTTGGACCGATGGGAAATGTAGGTTATGTTTGTTTGAATAACTGCATTAATCAGAGGAAAGATTCACTTTGTAATGTGAAATACAAGAATGAAAGAGATGAGACAAAAAATGGTTATGATAATGCTGAATGAAATTATGAAGATCGATGAAGATGGCATTTGAATGGATATAATTTGAATTTTTTAAATATTGAAGGTTATGGCAATTGAACAGTTGACGCAACGAATGTTTGGATGCATTACATTAAATATTACGAGAGAAATTATGTTTGGTAGGAACGAAGAAAACTCAGTCGATGGTTTTGAGATGAAAAGATTTGTTGTTCAATCACAAGTTCGTTATAATTTCAGCAGTTGTCCTTTTCGAAAATAATTTGCACGTCATCGCAGAATTTATGTAGCACTGATGAGAAGTGTAAGTTTGAGAGTTCAAGAGATGAAATGATGTGGCTGTTACCTTTTGTACAGGCAATGGTATACGAGGGAAATTGACTATTTTAACATTTGATCAATCGCTATAAGAGTTAATAAGTCACATGGTGTGAACTGGTATGGAAGACAAAATAATGGAAAATATTGATAAATTGTGAATAAACTCTTTATTGGTCTATTTCGGGAATTGATTAAGGCAAGTAACATTATTGACAGTAGATGGATCCTCAGTAGTTAAAATGTGAATAGGAGAATGTTTGAGATAGGATAAAAATAATATTAGAGGCGCATTAGCAATAAGAGTATTAATGACGTTAAAAAATATTGTTGGCCCTTAAAAGGGCCGATTGTTTATGGTTGGTAAGGGTGATTATGATTTAAGCTCTTTCTCCTCGGATGCGACGGGCCAACTGGATGTCTTTTGGCATAATGGTGACGCGTTTGGCATGAATGGCGCACAAGTTGGTGTCTTCAAAGAGACCAACTAAGTAAGCTTCGCTGGCTTCCTGAAGAGCCATCACGGCAGAACTCTGGAATCGTAAATCGGTCTTGAAATCTTGGGCGATCTCGCGAACGAGCCGTTGGAATGGCAATTTACGGATGAGAAGTTCCGTGCTCTTTTGGTAACGACGAATTTCACGAAGAGCAACAGTTCCAGGCCTGTAACGATGTGGTTTTTTAACACCACCGGTTGCTGGTGCGCTTTTACGGGCTGCCTTAGTTGCCAATTGCTTCCTTGGTGCTTTACCACCAGTCGATTTACGAGCAGTTTGCTTGGTACGAGCCATGTTAAACACACGGAAAAGCTGAGGAGATGTGAACTCGATTACGGATGAGAAGAAAATAATGGGGTACTACACTGGAGTCTGTTTATATTACTTCAGAACTTGCATACCATTGGACGTTGGATTCATAGTGGGAGAATGCCAGATGACTCCCCGATTGGTTGTCGTGTCAGAATGGGGGTTAGTGAATTGACTCTTCGTGATTGGTACGTCGCGTGGTAGTGGGATAAGGGGCCAAAAAGTGCATAAATACGTCATTTCTTCTGTAGACACCATCAGTTTGCCTTGTGCTTCTACCAAAGTAGTCTCGCTTTATTCAATTATTCAATATGACTGGCCGTGGTAAGGGAGGAAAGGGATTGGGAAAAGGGGGAGCAAAGCGGCATCGTAAAGTATTGCGTGATAACATCCAAGGTATCACCAAACCAGCCATCCGCCGTTTAGCCCGTCGTGGTGGTGTCAAACGTATCTCTGGT